>ML106815.1:33850-307858 GCA_003697995.1 Taxidea taxus jeffersonii
AGAGAGAGAGAGAGAGAGGAGGAAGCAGGCTCCCTGCTGAGCAGAGAGCCCGATACGAGGCTCGATCCCAGGACCCTGAGATCATGACCGGAGCTGAAGGCAGAGGCTTTAACCCACTGAGCCACCCAGGCACCCCAAAACTAGATTCTAACTATTCTATTTTTCTAAATAATTTAATTCTAAAAAAATTAACAAAGGCATATGTTTAAATATGTTCATACATAACATACAACCACAAACAATGTGGTTTATTACTTGTTTCATATAAAATCTGCTTAAGTTGTATAATGGAAATCTTCTATCAGTTAGTTATACTGACATTATTTTGAGGTTTTATATCACTTGCATTTTGTAATAAATTGACTAACAGCGCTTTGAGTTACAGGTTTTCCAGAACTAAATGTTCAACTTTTGAATCAAATAGGAAGAAAAGCAGTTACTATTACACATTGTATTAGCTGTGATTAAAAGTAAAAATGTAACCTTTTAAAGGCCTGAAGATATATATTACAAAACAGAAACAAGATAGATTTTTGCATAATCATTAATGATTCAATAGACAATGTAACATCCATTTATCTTTTTCACCAGAATACATTAGAGAAGATGGGACATTTCGAAAATAATATTCCAGTCCTTTAACACTAGTAAATTTAGTATCCTATCATTTGCCAGATTCAACACTAGGAAGTATGTATTAAAATTAACGAATGAAGTCTGGAATACGCAGTTAATGTTATATCAACTGACGAATGAGGCAAAATGGGCATACATTTTCATTAATAATTTTAAATTAATATTTTATTATATCTGAACACAGTGTTCAATTATTTTGTAGAGCTTTTTTTTATATAAGCAGACAAAAGTTAGGATATTCTGAAAATAAATATAATATCAGAGAAATGGCTTTAGTCAATGATAAAGTATACTACACAGTATAGTAATTAAAACACCTTGGTCCTGTCAAAGATATATAGATTGGTAGGACAAATAGAGCATATGAAAATATACCTGAATAAATATAGAATTAAATATATGATAAATGTGGTACTTTAGGACAGTGGAAAAATATATTATTTAGCAGATTAGAAATTATTAGTCATTTAGAGAAAAAAGAGAAAGTCTGGACCTTTCACTCTTTACACCAAAGGGGGAAAAAAAAAAAAACTTAGAATACGGTCTGTCACATGCTACCTTGTAACCTCTCAGCTTTATTATATCATGTTACTAGTGACCTTAACTTATTATGTTTATTTAAAAATATACATACTCATTGTAGAAGCAAAGTAATATGGAGATTTCTAAGAAAAATGTTATTAACTTCTCTTTACCCCTCCTTCACCTCAACCAACTGAGGAAACTAAAGTTAAATTATATCCTTCTATGCCATGGTTCCTCATATGTAAATCAGATTTTTTGTAAAGATAATGTTATTCATATTAATATGCAACCTACTTTTTTCATTTAATAGCGATTCCCCTCTAGGTCAATACATAATAATATATTTTTAAGAATAACCTCACAACATTCTATAACATAAATATATTAAAATATAATAAGTAATATACAACATATAATAAATAATATAAATAGACTTAGCAGTTTTCATAATGATGGGCACTATAGCTGTTTCAGGTATCTGCCACTTCAAATGATGCTACAATTGCTACAATAAAATATAGTGTACATATACCATTACATGGTGGCATTTTTATTTTTCTAGGAAGAGCACAAAATAAACCACAAATGGCACAATGGTATATATGTAATTTACAAATATATTTCTACTATGTGACGCTTATTGTTTCCTTCCAGATGAAGAGCATAGGAGGTTATTAAATTTCTTAACTTCCACAATCTGCTCAGAGAAAAGTGGTGTCCCATCTTTTGACATATGTATCTCTGGCTAATACCGAACTAAGACATCTCTAATGAGTCTAATGAGAGTTAGAGATGTCTAACTAAGACATCTCTAATTAATCATTTGCATTACCTCTTCTGTAATGTTTACAGCCTTTGCATATGTGTATACTGGATTACGTTATTATTTAAATATCCAGGAACACTTTGATAATAGACAAGTTAATGTATGGTAAAAAATAAAAATCACTTCATTTCAAGTTGCATAAGCTTTTATTTAAAAATGTGTGCATTAAAATTTGTTCTCACATAATTTATAGCTTCCAAATTATTTTTATAAGGAGTTTATTTATTTATTTGACAGACAAGAGATCACAAGTAGGCAGAGAGGCAGGCAGAGAGAGGGGAAGCAGGCTCCCCGCTGAGCATAGAGTCCGACGCGGAGCTCTATCCCAGACCCTGGGATCATGACCTGAGCCGAAGGCAGAGGCTTTAACCCACTGAGCCCCCAGGAGCCCCTGAAATTATTTTTAAATATTTTCAAAATATTTAAGTTAGCCCATTTAAAATTTATGTTACATGGCCTAATGAGGGGTTCTTTTTTTTAAAAAAAGATTTAATTTTTTGACAGACAGAGATCACAAGTAGGCAGAGAGGCAGGGGTGGGGGAGAGCAGGCTCCCCGCCAAGCAAAGAACCTGATGCATCACTGGATCCCAGGACCCTGAGATCATGACCTGAGCCAAAGGCAGAGGCTTAACCCACTGAGCCACCCAGGAGCCCCTAATGAGGGGTTCTAAAAGTAAATTCAAAATTATACCTGAATGATTTTTCAAAGAACCCATCATTTTCTACTAAATTGAAATGCACTCTTCATTAGATATTATGTTCTCTTATTTACTCAGCCCTCTTTACAGACTTTCATCAGTACGTGTTGATTATAGAAGCTTTACAGTAAATTTAAGATCTGATGTGGCAAATCTTCTTGTCTTATTTTTCAAAGGTTTCTTTCTTCCATATAGCTTCCCAATTACTATTTCAGTATTTGTCAATCTGGGTTTCAATCAATCTAGACTATCCATTAGATCTTTAGTAATTATTCTACATTTACACATGTATTAAGAAATAATTATCTGCTATTAGACTAGATTTTAAAAGGTAAAATTATAGCTAAAATATTTTTAAAAAGTCATCTGAATGTATTCCTGAGATGTCATGTCTGAGACTGAAAATGACAAGACAATAAGAGAAAAATAAGTGTAATCAGCCTAAAGGCATTTGGTAAGTAAACCAGGTGAATACTGTCCTCCAAGAACATAAGAGATATAGCAGGGCGCCTGGGTGGCTCAGTGGGTTAAAAAAGCCTCTGCCTTTGGCTTAGGTCATGATCCCAGGATCCTAGGATCGAGCCCCATATCAGGCTCTCTGCTCAGCCGGGAGCCTGCCTTCCTCTCTCTCTCTCTGCCTGCCTCTGCCTACTTGTGATCTCTGTCTGTCAAATAAATAAATAAAAAATCTTAAAAAAATTTTTTAAAAAAGAAGGTAACAGATATAAAATCCTTGTAAAGAAAAATGTATTCATTCCATTCTCCACAAAATTTCTACATGTAAAGCTTCAAAGAAAAACTGAGAAAAGAAAGAAAGAATGAAAGAAAGAAAGAAAGAAAGAAAGAAAGAAAAAAAGAAAGAAAAGAAAGAAAGAAAAGGAGAGGAGAGGAGAGAGGAGAGGAGAAAAGAGAAGAGGTGAGGTGAGGGGAGGGGAAGGGAGAGAAGGAGAGGAGAGGAGAAGAGAAGAGGAGAGGAGAGTAGAAGAGAAGGAAAGGGAAAGAAAGAAAGAAAGAAAGAAAGAAAGAAAGAAAGAAAGAAAGAAAGAAAGAAGAAAGAAAGGAAAAAAGAAAAAGAAAGAAAGAATGAGAGGGAGGGAGGGAGGGAGAGGTGAAGGAAGGAAGGAATAAAGAAAGGAAGGGTGGGTAGATGGGTGGAACCAGTAGACACTACCAACAGTATAATCAGACAGATAGAAACTTTAGTGGAACTCCCAAAGTATAAAAATGAGTATTTTTATGCATTTAAGGATAAGTTGGAAAATGAATTAAAAGCTAGATGAATTTTTAAAAATATAAAAACCATAAAAGATAAGTTAACTGTTATGGAGAATAAAGTAAAAAAGTTTAACATATATCTAATTAAGAGTTCTATAAGGAGATGATAGGGAGTCAACGAGAAATTTCCCCAAATGATGAAAGTCATCAGTGTACAGATTCAACAACTACAGTGAAAACTAAGCAGGGTAAACAAAAAGAAATTCAAACTTAGAAATCCAGACTCAGTCAGTTAAGAGTCTGTCCTGGCTCACCTCATGATCCCAGGGTCCTGGGATCAAGCCCCATTTGGGCTCCCTGCTCAGCAGGAGAGTGTTTCTCCCTCTTCTTCTCCCTCTCCCCTGTTCATATATCCTCTCAGTCACTTTCCCAAATAAATAAATAAAATCTTTGAAGAAAAAAAAAAAAGAAATCCGAACAAAGATAAATCACTGTTTAGTGGAACACTAAAGATAAAAAATTCTTTAAAACAACCACCTCTCGGGGCACCTGGGTGGCTCAGTGGGTTAAGCCTCTGCCTTCGGCTCAGGTCATAGTCTCAGGGTCCTGGGATCCAGCCCCGCATCGAGCCCTACATCAGGCTTCCCCCTCTCCCTCTGTCTGCCTCTTTGCCTACTTGTGATCTCTCTCTCTGTCAAATAAATAAATAAATAAATAAATAAAATCTTAAAAAAAAAAAAAAGACAACAACAAAAAACAACAAATAAACCCAGCCCCCCTCCAAAGACATATAATACTCAAATGAGCATTAATTTTTAATTTTCCAATAGTAGCAGTACAAGCAAAACTAAACAACTTTCCCGTGGCAAATCCAAAATGAAAAAAAAAAGGAAAAACATGAAGAAAATTGGCAAAAATGTGAATAAAGCTAATCCAATATAGACTAATAAAGCATAACAATATTATCTTACAAGTTTTAAAGGATAAAACTAATATACATAAAAGAGTATTTTCTGACTTAGGGATGAGCTAATTTGACGTATAGTACTTTACTCCCTACCAGAAGACCCACTCAAATTACCATCCTAAATGACACAGACCCATACCATAAAGGAGTTGTAGAAATTTGAATTCACTCAGTCCTAGAAAAATACATTTTTCACATTGCTCAAATACTGGCATCTCAACTGTAAATGAAATTAACACATGAATTCAGAACTATTTATTTAAGCCAAATGGCATATTCAGCTCTAATTATTTGCCCTCTAAAAGCATAACAGAGTTTTTAAAAGCTGTGTTCTCTTGAGCATCATTTTATGGCAGCATGTAAGTAAGTTTCTGACAGTCCTCTTAGACAGGACAAAGTAGTTATTGTTTAGCAAAAAAAAGTGAGGAACTAGCCTTGCACACCTAAAGAAACCTTATCACTACCTTTTTATTTTATGTATCTAAAATATTCATATTTTCAAATACCAATGAGTAGTAATTTGTGGGCTTCTTAATTTTTTTTTCATCTCCTTATTTTTGTCATGATAGTGGGAAAAAGCTCAATGGGCTTACATAATAGGCTATGTATTTGGACACTGGTTTCTAGGCACTGGGAAGACACTGACATTTTTTGATCAAAGCAGTGATAGAGCTATGTTTTTAGGAAATTATTCTGGAAATGATCAACATTTTACTTGATAAAGGTATTAAACCACTTAGCATTATAATTGAAAAGCAAACCCAAAAGGAGGATGAAGTAAATGTATTGATTACACTTCTGTTTTGTAACACTTGTGTCAGGAATATGCATGTGTGTATACATGTGTACACATGCATATATACATTCACATATATTGAGATGACTTCTTTTAAATAAAAATACTGTTGTCCATAGTTATCAAATGAATTCTGCTGGTGACATTTTTGTTCCTGCCCTCACTTCTACTCATACTTTCCGTGGGGATCTATCATAAAGAAAAGTTTTGTTTTGTTTTTTTTTGTTTTGTTTTGTTTTCCATTGTGTCATTTAGTTAGCTTTCCTCTAATGTGTATTATTAAGTTTATATATCTAGGTATAAAGGCCACACAAATCTGGGCACACAGATTCTATATAATATACAAATCAGTGGAAAAAAATCAATGCTTTACAATTTGACAGAAACATTTGAAAAGAGAAAGCAACTCTATTCTTTTTCGCTACATTTATAGATCGGTCTCACTCATTCTGTTTTTCTCCCCCCAAAGGAAAGCTATCAGGAAATAGAACCCAGTATTCACAGTTTGATGACTCTGAAACATGTACTTCTGATTGAGAGATACAATTGCAAACAACAGCCTGCATGAACGAAACAGAGAATAACTGACTGAGGGGGTACAATAGAATTGAGTGTACCTTTGAAAACTAGAGCTGTAATCCAGTTTGTAAGAAAATAAAGAATGGAACTATTGGCCTAAACTCCCTGAATCACAGAAACCTAACACAATACAATACAAGTGACATCCTTTTCTCAAAGAGGCACAAGGCTCATTGAGTCTGGCAATTCAATTACCCTCTCAACCTGGAAAGAATCCCCCTCCTGAGTTGAGGTCCACTGGCAGAGCAATGTGGGACAGCTTACATTGTACACAGCTGGTAAATATCTAAAAAGCTGCAGGCTTTAAAGAACAAGAATCTCTGACCTTTTATGATTATTTCAGTGTTCTTCAACAAAACACTACTTAATGATAGAGTTCCCTAAATGCCTGGCAAAAGATCACGTTTTCAATTAAAGGTCTCGAAATATCTTCTCTTCAAATCAAAATCTGTTTAAATAAATAGCTAAGCAAATCACTTCATTAGGCAGTAAGGAATACAGACAAATTAATGAAACAAAGTTTTCCTAAAATAGAGGTGATTCTGATCTTGCTTAGACATTTTATAAACTTCTCAAAGAATACTATTATTCCCCTTAGGTCTTTTATTTTTTCCTACAAATTTGTATAGACCTTGAATGAATGGGGTATACACTATTTAGAATCCTAATGTCACTAGTGAACTTTGGAATATCTAGAGAACATTTAGGTCAGATGGATTATAACTGTAATATCTCCTCATGCATGCAGTCAAGCATGGAAATAATTTTAGTCAAAACACTTCAGACTTCAAACTTTGGACATTTGGTTTCATCCCATTCCTATGAAGTCATTAGTAAACAAATAAGATTTCATATAATGAATTATTTTCACATATAAGACAAAGGTCTTGTGATGATAGATGTTTGGGATTACCATAAAGTTAATAAATGAGATCCCTTCCTAGAATTCACTTTCTTAATTATAAAACAAATATAAAGAAATTGGTGATCTTCTATGGGTGGGATTAAGTCTCAAATATTGAGCACAGAATGACAATATTTTCACAACTGAATCCCAGTCTATTTGCCTTGTCTCTTTCCCATCATTCTGTTTTCTGTAATAGCCACACTGGAGTTACTACATTTGCCCAAACTTGTCAAGTACACACTCACATTGCTGCCTTTTCCCATGCTGAATACTCTTCCTGGATTGCATGGATTGCAGCAACAGCTACATTCAATATAGTTACGGTGTCCTTTTTTTTTTTTTTTTTTCTTAATGTATCCATTTCTGCTAACAAATTATGAACTTCTAAAAGGCAGGGCCATAGCAGGAACCCAATACATGTCACTGTGCTTGGTACATAGCAGCTACTCAATAAATAATACCAGCTACAAAAATAGTAGTCCCTTGTATAATATACACCATACTGAATGTAGAGGGAAATTAATAATTCCACATCAACAAAATATTTGTTAAATAATCACTATGTTAGGGATGGTCACACACAAGTATCATTTCATTTATACTACAACCTTGTAAGACAGATGCTGTCCTTCTTTCTTATAAATTATTTTCCCTGGGTTCTCAATAAGTGATTAATCTAAAAATTTAACCTAGACTTAAATAAATTAAATATATTTATAAATAATAATATATTAAATATAAAAAATATATCCATGTAGGTTAATACCATAACATATACCTAAGTAATAACATTAATTCTTTTTTTTTTTATATATTTTATTTATTTGACAGAGAGAGGTCACAAGTAGGCAGAGAGGCGGGCAGAGAGAGAGGAGGAAGCAGGCTCCCCGCTGAGCAGAGAGCCCCATGCAGGGCTCGATCCCAGGACCCTGAGATCATGACCTCAGCCGAAGGCAGAGGCTTAACCCACTGAGCCACCCAGGTGCCCCATAACATTAATTCTTTTGAAATCCTAAAACGATGTAAATGTACCATTTTCCCCTGAAATATTTTTTGAATAACTGACATTGAGAAATGATCTTTAAAAAAAAGGTAACTGGTTGGTGAAGGAGTACTTATTTGATTTGTGTAGCATTTTAGAACATAAGTGTCAAACACTGAAAAGAAGGATTCTCTGCATCCTTTAGGGAAGACTTCCTTCAGCTTTTGCTCATTTGCTAAAGCATCAAACACTTGGCTATGAGCTCACAATACTCGTTTCACAAACAAAAGATACTATTAATTAATTATTCAATCAAACATTCAATTAGTGAATGAAAAACTGGGCTCAGTTACACACTGGTTTAAAAAAAAGATTAAAATTCCTTTTGTTCTACTCTTGCTCATAAAAGCCTGTTTTTGTATTTTTTAGTCTCGGAGGTTTTTTGGTTATAACTCTATCTAGTCTCTATGATTTATTCCACATCTTAAACAAATTAATTTTAGCAACAGGGAAAAGTCCATTTCCTTGATGTGTCTCAGTGTGGTAGACTTAATGCCAAAACACATTTTAAAACAAAAATATTTCACAAATTTGAAATGTGTTTTGTTAATGATGGTTCCTATTTATAAGCATTTAGCAAGCCTGAGCTATAGTCAATCTATTCAGTGAGTGTCTTTGATTAAAAAAAATCATTAATTTTAACAAAAACTAATTTTTAAATCAATAAACAATGAATATGCATTTTTATAATAATTATATCACAACTTGGAAGAGATTAACAAAACGTACCACATTTCTTTTTTACTTTATTTAAGCTTTATTTAAACATATGATGTAACCCCACCACCCTCACCCAACCCCTCTTCCCCCCACCCCCCTCAGTTTGTTTTATGACATTAAGAGTCTCTTTTGGTTTTTCTCCCTCCCGATCCCATCTTCTTTCATTTTTACTTTTCCTACCACCTTAACTCCCACCCCCGTTGCATCTCCACTTCCTCATATCAGGGAGATCATGTAGTAGTTGTCTTTCTCCAGTTGACTTATTTCACTAAGCATAATACGCTCTAGTTCCATCCATGTCGTCGCAAATGGTAAGATTTCATTTCTTTTGATGGCTGCATAGTATTCCATCGTATATATATACCACCTCTTCTTTATCCATTCATCTGTTGATGGACATCTAGGTTCTTTCCATAACTTGGCTATTGTGGACATTGCTGCTATAAACATTCGGGTACACGTGCCCCTTTGGATCACTACGTTTGTATCTTTAGGATAGATACCCAGTAGTGCAATTGCTGGGTCATAAGGTAGCTCTATTTTCAATTTTTTGAGGAACCTCCATGCTGTTTTCCAGAGTGGTTGCACCAGCTTGCATTCCCACCAACAGTGTAGGAGGGTTCCCCTTTCTCCACATCCTCGCCAGCATCTGTCATTTCCTGACTTGTTCATTTTAGCCATTCTGACTGGTGTGAGGTGGTATCTCATTGTGGTTTTGATTTGTATTTCCCTGATGCCCAGTGATGTGGAGCACTTTTTCATGTGTCTGTTGGCCATCTGGATGTCTTCTTTGCAGAAATGTCTGTTCATGTCCTCTGCCCATTTCTTGATTGGATTATTTGTTCTTTGGGTGTTGAGTTTGCTAAGCTCTTTGTAGATTTTAGATACTAGCCCTTTATCTGATATGTCATTTGCAAATATCTTTTCCCACTCTGTCAGTTGTCTTTTGGTTTTGTTGACTGTTTCCTTTGCTGCACAAAAGCTTTTGATCTTGATGAAGTCCCAATAGTTCATTTTTTCCCTTGCTTCCCTTGCCTTTGGCGTTGTTCCTAGGAAGAAGTTGCTGCGGCTGAGGTCGAAGAGGTTGCTGCCTGTGTTCTCCTCAAGGATTTTGATGGATTCCTTTCTCACGTTGAGATCCTTCATCCATTTTGAGTCTATTTTCGTGTGTGGTGTAAGGAAATGGTCCAATTTCATTTTTCTGCATGTGGCTGTCCAATTTTCCCAACACCATTTGTTGAAGAGGCTATCTTTTTTCCATTGGATGTTCTTTCCTGCTTTGTCGAAGATTAGTTGACCATAGAGTTGAGGGTCTATTTCTGGGCTCTCTATTCTGTTCCATTGATCTATGCGTCTGTTTTTGTGCCAGTACCATACTGTCTTAATGATGACAGCTTTGTAGTAGAGCTTGAAGTCTGGAATTGTGATGCCACCAACTTTGGCTTTCTTTTTCAATATTCCTTTGGCTATTCGAGGTCTTTTCTGGTTCCATATAAATTTTAGGATTATTTGTTCCATTTCTTTGAAAAAATTGGATGGAATTTTGATAGGCATTGCATTAAATGTGTAGATAGCTTTAGGTAGCATAGACATTTTCACAATATTTATTCTTCCAATCCATGAGCATGGAACATTTTTCCATGTCTTTGTGTCTTCCTCAATTTCTTTCATGAGTACTTTATAGTTCTCTGAGTATAGATTCTTTGCCTCTTTCGTTAGGTTTATTCCTAGGTATCTTATGGTTTTGGGTGTAATTGTAAATGGGATTGACTCCTTAATTTCTCTTTCTTCTGTCTTGTTGGTGGTGTAAAGAAATGCAACTGATTTCTGTGCATTGATTTGATATCCTGACACTTTACTGAATTCCTGTACAAGCTCTAGCAGTTTTGGAGTGGAGCCTTTTGGGTTTTCCACATATAGTATCATATCATCTGCAAAGAGCGATAGTTTGACTTCTTCTTTGCCGATTTGGATGCCTTTAATTTCTTTTTGTTGTCTGATTGCTGAGGCTAGGACTTCTAGTACTATGTTGAATAGCAGTGGTGATAGTGGACATCCCTGCCATGTTCCTAACCTTAACGGAAAAGCTCTCAGTTTTTCTCCATTGAGAATGATACTTGCAGTGGGTTTTTCATAGATGGCTTTGATACTATTGAGGTATGTGCCTTCTATCCCTACACTTTGAAGAGTTTTGATTAAGAAGGGATGTTGCACTTTATCAAATGCTTTTTCAGCATCTATTGAGAGTATCATATGGTTCTTGTTCTTTCTTTTGTTAATGTACTGTATCACATTGATTGATTTGCGGATGTTGAACCAACCCTGCTGCCCTGGAATAAATCCCACTTGGTCGTGGTGAATAATCCTTTTAATGTACTGTTGGATCCTATTGGCTAGTATTTTGGTGAGAATTTTCGCATCTATGTTCATCAAGGATATTGGTCTGTAATTCTCTTTTTTGATGGGATCCTTGTCTGGTTTGGGGATCAAGGTGATGCTGGCCTCATAAAATGAGTTTGGAAGTTTTCCTTCCATTTCTATTCTTTGGAACAGTTTCAGGAGAATAGGAATTAATTCTTCTTTAAATGTTTGGTAGAATTCCCCTGGGAAGCCATCTGGCCCTGGGCTTTTGTTTGTTGGGAGATTTTTGATGACTGTTTCAATCTCCTTACTGGTTATGGGCCTATTCAGGTTTTCTATTTCTTCCTGGTTCAGTTTTGGCAGTTTATATGTCTCTAGGAAAGCATCCATTTCTTCCAGATTGTCGAATTTGTTGGCATAGAGTTGTTCATAATATGTTCTTATGATTGTTTGTATTTCTTTGGTGTTGGTTGTGATCTCTCCTCTTTCATTCATGATTTTATTTATTTGGGTCCTTTCTCTTTTCTTTTGGATAAGTCTGGCCAGGGGTTTATCAATCTTATTAATTCTTTCAAAGAACCAGCTCCTAGTTTCATTGATTTGTTCTATTGTTTTTTTGGTTTCTATTTCATTGATTTCTGCTTTGATCTTTATTATTTCTCTTCTCCTGCTGGGTTTAGGCTTTCTTTGTTGTTCTCTCTCGAGTGCCTTGAGGTGTAGGGTTAGGTTGTGTATTTGAGACCTTTCCTGTTTCTTGAGATAGGCTTGTATCGCTATATATTTTCCTCTCAGGACTGCCTTTGCTGTGTCCCACAGATTTTGGACCGTTGTGTTTTCATTATCATTTGTTTCCATGGTTTTTTTCAATTCTTCTTTAATTTCCTGGTTGACCCATTCATTTTTTAGAAGGATGCTGTTGAGCCTCCATGTATTTGTGCTCTTTCCACATTTCCTCTTGTGATTGAGTTCTAGCTTCAGAGCATTGTGGTCTGAAAATATGCAGGGAATGATCCCAATCTTTTGATACCTGTTGAGACCTGATTTATGACCCAGGATGTGATCTATTCTGGAGAATGTTCCATGGGCACTAGAGAAGAACGTGTATTCTGTTGCTTTGGGGTAGAATGTTCTGAATATATCTGTGATGTCCATCTCATCCAGTGTGTCATTTAAGACCTTTATTTCCTTGTTGATCTTTTGCTTGGATGATCTGTCCATTTCAGTGAGGGGTGTATTAAAGTCTCCAACTATTATTGTATTCTTGTCAATGTGTTTCTTTGATTTTGTTATTAATTGGTTTATATAGTTGGCTGCTCCCATGTTAGGGGCATAGATATTTAAAATTGTTAGATCTTCTTGTTGGACAGACCCTTTGAGTATGATGAAGTGTCCTTCCTCATCTCTTATTATAGTCTTTGGCTTAAAATCTAATTGATCTGATATAAGGATTGCCACCCCAGCTTTCTTCTGATGTCCATTAGCATGGTAAATTGTTTTCCACCCCCTCACTTTCAATCTGGAGGTGTCTTCAGGTCTAAGATGAGTTTCTTGTAGGCAGCATATGGATGGGTTTTGTTTTTTTATCCATTCTGAAACCCTGTGTCTTTTGATTGGGGCATTTAGCCCATTTACATTCAGGGTAACTATTGAGAGATATGAGTTTAGTGCCATTGTATTGCCTGTAAGGTGATTGTTACTGTATAATGTCTCTGTTCCTTTCTGGTAATACTTTTAGGGTCTCTCTTTGCTTAGAGGACCCCTTTCAATATTTCCTGTAGAGCTGGTTTGGTGTTTACAAACTCTTTCAGTTTTTGTTTGTCCTGGAAGCTTTTAATCTCTCCTTCTATTTTCAATGATAACCTAGCTGGATAAAGTATTCTTGGCTGCATGTTTTTCTCGTTTAGTGCTCTGAATATATCATGCCAGTTCTTTCTGGCCTGCCAGGTCTCTGTGGATAAGTCTCCTGCCAATCTAATATTTTTACCATTGTACGTTACAGACTTCTTGTCCCGTGCTGCTTTCAGGATTTTCTCTTTGTCGCTAAGACTTGTAAATTTTACTATTAGATGGCGGGGTGTGGGTCGATTCCTATTGATTTTGAGAGGTGTTCTCTGGGCCTCCTGGATTTTGATGCTTGTTCCCCTTGCTATATTAGGGAAATTCTCTACAATAATCCTCTCCAGTATACCTTCTGCTCCTATTTCTTTTTCTTCTTCTTCTGGAATCCCAATTATTCTAATGTTGTTTCGTCTTATGGCATCACTTATCTCTCGAATTCTCCCCTCGTGGTCCAGTAGTTGATTGTCTCTCTTTTGGTCTGCTTCATTATTCCCTGCCATTTGGTCTTCTATATCACTAATTCTGTCTTCTGCCTCATTTATCCTAGCAGTAAGAGCCTCCATGTTTGATTGCACCTCATTAATAGCTTTTTTTATTTCAACTTGATTAGACTTTATTTCTTTTATTTCTCCAGAAAGGGTTTTTATTTCTCCTGACAGGGTTTCTCTAGTATCTTCCATGCCTTTTTCGAGCCCGGCTAGAACCTTGAGAATCGTCATCCTGAATTCCAGATCTGACATATTACCAATGTCTGTATTGATTAGGTCCCTAGCCTTCGGTCCTGTCTCCTGCTCTTTTTTTTGTGGTGAGTTTTTCCGCCTTGTCATTTTGTCCAGATAAGAATCCGCTGTTCTCCTTGTTAAGTGAACTTGGTCTTGGCTGTATTTCTTTGATCTTCTGGGGGAGGGGCCTGTTGTAGTGATTCTCAGGTGTCTTTGCCCCAGGCGGAGTTGCACCGCCCTTACCAGGGGCCGGGCTAAGTAATCCTCTCAGGTTTGCTTTCAGGAGCTTTTGTTCCCTGAACGTGCTTTCTGTAGAGTTCTGGAGGACGGGAATGACAATGGCGGCCTCCCAATCTCCGGTTCAGAGGAGCCGAGAGCTAGGGGCCCCAGTCTTCAGTGCGCCTTCAGAGAAAAGCGTTTAATCCCTCCAGTCTCCCTAGCCCACGTTTGCGCCGGAGAGTGCGCGCGCACGCCCGCACGCAGACACCGCTCGCCTGCAGACACCGCGGGCCCGCACACACCACGGGCCCGCAGACACTGCGCGCACCCGCAGACCGCGCTCAGAGAAAATTGTGCGTAAGCACTCCCGTCTCACTGGCTTCTGGGAGTGCTCCGAGCTCACCCAGCCTGTGACCAAGCGTCTCTGTCTCTGGCAGAGTCCCACCTGGAGTCTCCGGACCCCGTAGATCCCTGAGCTCTCCCGGGTCGGAGTCTCCCCGGATCTTGTGGGGACCCCTCGCTCAGAGCACCGGCCAGTGCCACAGAGCACTGGTCTGTGTCACAGACCACTAGGAAATCTCGGCTCTGTCTCTGCAGCCGACTTCCCTGCTCTAATACCTGTGAGCTCTGCGACACTCAGACACCCCTGATCCTTCTGTGACCCCGTGGGACCTGAGTCCACGTTGTCCCCGTGAGGTCTTCACCCCAGTTTAGTCTCTGGAGTGATGTCCCTCCGTGGAGCCGACTTTTAAAAGTTCTGATTTTGTGCTCCGCCGCTTGCCGGGAGCCGGCCCCTCCCCCTGGGGTCTATCTTCCCGTCGCGTTGGATTCACTTCTCCGCTGGTCCTACCTTTCAGAAAGTGGTCGATTTTCTGTTCCTAGAATTGTTGTTTTTCTTCTCTTCGATCTCCTGTTGGATTTGTAGGTATTCGGAATTTTTTGATAGGCTATCTAGCTGATCTCCTGCTGCCTGATGTCGTCTCAGCCTGCTACTTCTCCGCCATTTTGACTCCTCCCCCTCCCAAAACGTACCACATTTTTACATGCCTCTAGAAATCATATCTTTAATAGCGTAACCCAATTTACTAAGACAAGCTTTATGCTTTAATCACAAGTCACAGATACCAAGATCAGTGCTGTTATTTTCATTTGCAGATCTAAATCTGAATTTACCTTGTTTGCAATACTTGTGATGAATGATTTGATATCTAGATTGGTGGGGCAGCTCTTCTGACAGGGGGCATCTGCACATTTCAGGCACCTAAGAAAATAAAATGACCAGATTAAAGAAACTCTAAGGTAACGGAGGTAATAAGGTAATATTCTATATATTCTCTATCTGATACCCATTCAGAGTTAGCGTCTAGTAAGGACAAATAAAATAGTGCTATTTTTTAGGTACAAATTCTTTTTTTTTAAATAAAATTCTTTTTTTAAGCAGGAAACATAGAGCATCTGTGTTTCATTTTTTGTACATCTTCTGAGATGTATAAAATATCACTACTCGGGCTAACTGCCCATCCTTTCCATGTTTCTCCTAGAGATTAAGAGAACCATACTTGTTTAAGATACATCATTTATTCTTTTACTAAACCAGTCTTATTTTGATCTCTCCTAAACTGACAACACTTAGAGAATACAGTCTTTTATGATAAAAGTTTTATATGCCTTTATGCCACAATTATTATAAAAATACAAAGCAAAGAAGCAAAGTCTTTCTCATTTTACCACTTGTAACTTCCTTTTTTCCTCTCTTCATCCCTCCCATTTTGTCTCCCACCTTTCCTCTCTCCCTTTTTCTTGCCCTCCCATCAGCTCTCCCTCCCTCCAACTTTCTTATGTTTTTTAACCTACACACTATTCACATGGCCACTGGGCTTTGTAGTATATGCTTCATGCATAGTTCAAATCCACCCCATTTCAGAATGAAGCATTTATTCCCCTGCTGCTGTACCTTCAGCCAAAAAGAATGGGCTCGGCCAAGGTTGTGTCCCCTTTCCAAAGGCAGCCTGCTTCCAATTGCAGGTCAATGAAGAGGTTAGAGGCCCAGTACCTTTGCCCAGACTTCGGGAACAAATCTGCAAAGACCCACTGCAGCCCCCCCCTTTTTTTTTAAATTTGTTTTCAGTGTTCCAAAATTCATTGTTTATGCACCACACCCAGTGCTCCATGCAATATGTGCCCTCCTTAATACCCACCACCAGGCTTACCCAACCCCCCACCCTCATCCCCTCCAAAACCCTCAGTTTGTTTCTCAGAGTCCACAGTCTCTCATGGTTTGTCTTCTCCTCTGATTTCGCTCAACTCCCTTCTCCTCTCCATCTCCCAATATCCTCTGTGTTATTCCTTATGCTCCACAAGTAAGTGAAACTACATGATAAATGACTCTCTTCTTGACTTATTTCACTCAGCATAATTTATTCCAGTCTTGTCCATGTTGATATAAAAGTTGGGTATTCATCCTTTCTGATGGAGGCATAATACTCCATAGTATATATGAACCATATCTTTTTTATCCATTCATCCGTTGAAGGAAATCTTGGTTCTTTCCACAGTTCGGTGACTGTGGCCATTGCTGCCATGAATGTTAGGGTACAGATGGCCCTTCTTTTCACTACATCTGTATCTTTGGGGTAAATACCCAGTAGTGCAATTGCAGGGTCATAGGGTAGCTCTATTTATAATTTCTTAAGGAATCTCCACACTGGTTTCCAAAGTGGCTGCACCAACTTGCATTCCCACCAATAGTGTAAGAGGGTTCCCCTTTCTCCACATCCTCTCCACCACTGCAGCCTTTATTATGGCTGGCTGTCCAATCCTGATTCCTTCACTCATGTAAAACTACTGACCTTCTAATAAACTTCCTGCATATTAATCTCATTTCAAAATCTGCTTCCTGGGGAACCAATCAGAGATATGTTCAAACTTTAGTGTGCCTAAGAACCAGCTTGATAAATGTCACAGTTTCCACAGAGAAACCCCTCCGGGGTCCAAGTTATTGGCCTGAGAATCTGTATTTGGGGGGGAGTCTTTGAGGTGACTCTGACATATATGTTTCCATCTACACAGCAAGAATCACAATTCTGTAATTACTACATCAGGACTGAAACCACAGGCTAGAATGGTCCTTAATTTTCACATCAATGTGTGTTATTTATTTATTTATTCATTCATTCATTTAATAAATATCTAATGAGCCCCTACTACACAGCAGAACCTGGGATATGAGGATGTAAAAATGATTAACAAGACACCATGGTCCTGCTCTCATGCACCTTGCAGTTTGGAGGAAGTTCACATGTATAAAAGTCAACTGTCATTGTCAATGTGAATTTGGGTGAAAATATTATCGGAAGGGAGCATTTAAGAAGAATGGTAGTGCTGGAGGGAGAGAGGCAGGCAAAGCTCTTTGGGAAGAGTGATACTCAAACAGAACATTGAAGAATGAATGGGCCTCAGGGAAGTGGCTAAGTGTGGGATTTGGAGTGCAAGGTCACTCAAGATAATGACCCAATATGTGCCCAGGCCTGGAGAACATGACAAGGTACGTAAACTAATCCAGGTTGGTCAGACACACAGTGAGAACAGGAGTAGAGAAGAATTAGGCTGGAGATCTAAAACTTAAGATATACCCTTGTCACATTTGTCAGAAGACCAGAATTCTCCAAGAATTTCATTAAGAATGAATCCTACACTGCTCAGTGACAAAGGTGACTAGCTAGCTCATTTTCTATCTACTTCCATGTGTAAAGACCTTGCTTCATTTCCTTTGAGAAAACAATACCAGTCTCCTTGTCATTCTTTTGTGAGTAGGAGAGTTCTCTTCATTGTCTGAACCAATTTCTCAGCACCTAATTAATATCTTGTTTTTAAATCTGATCTCTTTTCTCTGGTTTGTGCCCTTAGCCTTCTCTCTAAATTAAATTTTACACAATGAGTACCGAAGGCTTTTCATAATCAATTGTCCTCCCTGAAATGTAGTCATTAAACCTCTCCCCTATCATTTCTATAAATGCCATTGTTAGATTCACATCTATCATTTAGCTGAATTCCTATCTTCTCATACTTGTGATTTTTTCTCCTAACACACTGTCACTGAGTTCAAAAAGAACTTCTTGAAGTCAGCAGCATATACTGCACAACAGTGCAAACAGAGCATAATGCATGGTCAATTTGGTCTATGATGTTGAAATGAGGTGATATTATATGTGTTATCTCCACATGGATAAATATGTTGAACATTATTAGTGATCTGAAATGATTTCCTATGAAGTAGTAAAATAAAATAGCTAAAAAATTAGCAAATAATATGCCATCTTAAATATCTTCTAATTTATTAAAAATGTCATTTCAACAGTTTTAAAAATATTTAGAAATTCCCAGTAATAAAGCAACGAATGTACTTATTTGTTTCATATGTGTATGTGTGTGTATATATTTATGTCTATATATACATATGTGTGTATGTATATCTGTATATGTGTGTGTATATATATAAATATATACCATATAGATATATAGATTCTGCTTATCCTTAAGGAAGTCACAAGTTTTCTGATTTTCTTTTTTCTAACACCCATCTTGAATAATAAGGCAATTAAAAAATAAAGTTATATTGTCAACAGATATGAATGAGCCAAATTAATGCATAGTGTATTTCCCTGTTCTTCTAGAGAAATCTTAAATTCAACATAAACAGATTCACTTAATAGCACTGACAATGTAAGGATTTTTAGTTGTTGTTATTAAGCCTCTTTACCAAATAATTCCCTTTTTATTATTGAGCTAGTTCACAAATAACAGCTGTTGGAAATGTCAGATGTTAATGAGGCAGGGCAATGCAAACCTGAATTGTAGCATTCTTTTTTTTTTCCTTTGGTGCCATGAATATGCCAGAATGGGCAGACTCTGATAATAATACCATCTTGCAATTCTCTAAGCGCTCTGCAGACTAAAGTGCATCAGGCTGCCATTAATCCCACTTATCACTCTGACAGCTCAGTAATTACACTACTGCTATAGCCAGGTAGTCCTAATAAAATATCAACCACTGCACTGGAATGCATACTGGTGAGATGTTTTATTAAACTTGGGGGGGGGGGGTTGATCATCAAGTGACATTAGTGTTGACCTATTTTTCTATTTGACAATAAATTATCCTTTGACCATGACATAATAGATATTACAGAGTGCATTTACTGTACCAAATCAGAAAGGTACTGCATTACAATCATGTAGGCAAATGGTGTAAATAAAATAGCAGAAATGCATGTCAGAATGTTATTACCTAAATTGCTTTAAATGATTGATACCATGAAAAATCACAGACACAGTACTTAGGGGAATATGTCAACAATTATTGTAAACCACAGTTCTATATAAATTTTTCCTTAGAAGTAACATTTAAATTATACTTGTTTTTATCTTCATTCATTTAATTCCCCTTTTATGTTTCAAAGTTACTCTGTTATAATGCAGTTTATTTTTAAATGCATTGTACAAGCCAAAAGTTAATTCAGATAGACAATTATGTAATATTTTAATCCTGAAATAATTATATTTATACTAAAAGCAGAATATCAGATTATTTTTTAAGCAATGAAACATCTTAGATTTTTTACTAGTGATAAACTTTTTTCATTTCCACATTTAATAGAGGGCATAACAATGGATTTCATTAAAAGCAAATATAGAATCCTTAATAATGTTAATCCTTCATGATTCAACATGACCATAAAACATGTATGAAAACTTTAGTACTGCTACTTAAGGGACAAAAACTATTAGAGACATACAGGTCTTTCTCCAGGGAAAGAAAGCCATGATTCCTCTCTCCAAATATTAGTGAGGCCGGACAGTTTCACTCTATAGCATAACACCTGAAAAAATTATAGTAAGTCATGAAATGAACAGCATTTCATTCTTCACACATCTGAAAACAGATGCCTGCTTTTATTGTTAAGCATCCAGAGGAGTTGGAATTGTAACCTATGCTTGCTAAAGAATTTTCTAATCCATGAGTTTAAATAACAATTTCTTCCTCAGGTTAAAAAAAAAATCACACAAAATCTATATGAAAACCTTAAAACATCATACTGCATTGTTTTTGGTCTTTTGTTAGACTTTGGTTCAATCAAGTTAGCAGTATTTGATCAGGCTATGTATAATCTGTGTTAGTCTAGATGTAATCAAACTGGGCAAGTTAGCATTTACACGGAAACAAAATAAGATATTTTTCTAATATTGATGTTATGTTGCCTCAAACTTTTCATGTTTAGTATCTTCATCTGGAAGGTCTAATTAACTGAAATGTAGCAGAGGGGTAATAGGATCTAACTCCCCTACCCTATAATCACCAGTATAAGTGAATACACATACTAATATTCTACCCCAATTTGGCAATATTTCTACTGAAACAGCACAGAATTGAATGGAAGGTGTGTAAATCAAGAAATGGGAGCCTAGGGGCACCTGGGTGACTCAGTTGGTTAAGCATCTGCTTTCATCTTATGTCATGGTCTCAGGGTACTGGGATTTAGCCCTGCATCCGGCTACTTGCTCAGCTGGGAGCCCGCTTCTCCCTCTCCTCCCTGCTCATGCTCTATCTCTGTATCTCTGTCCCTCAAATAAATAAAATCTTTATAAAAAATGTGCTATAGTGAGTGCTATGAATTATGTAAGAGTGCTGATTCACAAACCTGTACCCCTGAAGCAAATAATACATGTTAATTTAAAAAAAAAAGAAAGAAAGAAGGAAATGGGGTATTAGAAGTGTGTAATGCAAGTCTGAGTTCCACAGCTTGCAATCCTTGTACCAGATCCCATCATAACAGAAATACCCAAGAAAGACGGTTGGTATCTTTAAAACATGATGAGACTAATTCAGTGTTCTGATATATTAAGCAGTCAAGAGTAATTCCCAGATTCTAGTAATTCTCTCCACTTCTCTCAATATTCGATTAATAGACTTTCCTATATCCTTTCTGACTGTGCTTCTCTGACTACACAACAGAATCTTACTAGCTCAGGGGTATGTGGCACTAATTTAGAATATTCCTAATACACATCTTGGCCCGGCTTCTACATTTTGCTGGGCTGGGAAGCTATGGTAACATTGTGAAAAGTAACTGAATTTTTTATGCTGTGCACCATTCTGTGTTGGTGATGGTGAACCAGTGATGTTCATGTTTTAAGACTTTTAATATTTATTTGAATTTATAGGTTAATACCAAAACATAATTTTTAAATAGAGCTATTTATCTACTAGAAATTTCAATTCATATGTGGGTGGCTTTAAAATAATTCAAAACAAGCATGATTTAAAACAGTATACATTTTATATAACTGATACTCAAAATATCTTGTTGGATGATCATGGTCATGAGTCTGGGAATAAAACATAGTTAAAAACTTTTCTACAATCTTTCTGTAGTCTATACCAGAGAATTATTGGTTTTCTCATAAACAAATGGCTAAAAAAGTACCTTTTACACTTTTTGCATACTTTGAGTTGAATGGAAGGACTTATGTTAAATTTTGATATTCATTTTTTATTTTCATATATAACTGGCTCTTAAAAATTAGTAAGAAGGCTTTTATCTCCACTTCATACATGGAGAATACTGAGGCTCCAGAAATCTCCCAGAAGCATAATAATACCAGTGGCCAAGGCAGCTGAGGAAACTACTAGAACACATTTACCATCTTACACCCAGGACTATCCCATTCACATATGAAGACAGGTTAGAGTTTTAAAAGCTGATGTTCTACTGACCTTATCTCTTCGCAACATCACTGCCTCCTTGCCAGAGTAATTTGAAGACTGAGAAAAAAGCAGTTTAGAAGTCACAGCTAGAAAAAGGCTACAGTATCCTCTCTCCTGGAGTCCAATTTTAGTTTAAGAAAAAAGAGCAAAAAGTCTCCTCAAGGAGAAGTTTCTCCAGTCAAGACAAAAACATTGTCACATGATTTCAAAGGCTTATATAACCTCAGAAGTCACTGAGGCACTAATTCCTAAAATTAGGAGGCTGATTTTATTACATTTTAAATAACCTTGTAATAGCCAGTTGTATTAGATGGTTTTTAAACATATTTTTATTAAAAAAAAATAAGTATGCTCTAAAAACCTCAATAGCATAAGAAGCCACAAACTCGTGTACATCTTGTCCTGCAAGCAAATAAAATATTTCCATAAAAACTTTGGGCATGTCACCTTCTGAAAAATTCTAAACATACTGTCCTATTTTACAACACAAAGAGAGTAAATTGTGGTATCTGAGGATGCTGCTCACAAACTTAGATTCTTCGCTTTCTTTTAAGAGAAGATGCTACAACAATATACTGCAACAATATACTGCAAAGTTTGAGTCGCCTGGGTGGCTCACTTGGTTAAGTGCCTGCCTTTGGGTCAGGTCATGATCTCAGGGTCTTGGGATGGTTTCCCTAGTCTGCTCTCTCTCTCCAGTTCCCCCTGCTTGCGCTTTTTCTCTGTCAATAAATAAATAATATCTTTAAAGTATATATATATATGCAGTATATATATACATATATATTTTTAATATATGCAGTATCTGTATATATGCAGTATATATACACACATATATATTTTATATATGCAGTATATATACACATATATATGTATATATTTTATATATATATGCAGTATATATGCAGTATATATATACACATATATATATACTGCAAATTTGAAAATGGCTATATCCTTATTAAAATGTGTAACTTATGGTTGTGCAAATAACTAAGGAATGCGAATTATTAAATATGAGAATCTATGTGATAAAAGATGCTTTCCTTCATTCCTGCTTCATACATTACCTCCTAGTACCAGTGCCTGTGTGAGGCATATTTCTCAGTTCCTCTTTCCTTTTTTCTTTCTTTCCTTTTTTTTTAGGGGGGGTGTTGTCAAATGATCCTTTATTGAAATATTTTCCTTTGTAGTTCGTAAATAGCTGGGTGTTCCACCATACCACTACTGATGTCATTTATGACGTCATGGAGGACAGCAGCCATCAACACTGCAGCCCACAGAATCTCTTTAATGGTTCCAGAGGGTTCTCTGGCTAAAGACTGGTGCTGCATCTGTCAGGCAACATTGATGGTATTGATGGTAAAATCTGGGTGATGTGATGAACATTGGGTGTTATATGCAACTGAACATTAATGTACTATATGTTGGCTAATTGAACTTAAATTTTAAAAATATATATATGGGCCTGTCTGTTTGGAATGGCCAGTCTCACTGTAATCCTCAGACTCTTCCAATCACCAGTTCCCTTGGCAATATCATCACCAAAGTTTTTCGGAGACAGACTAGGGGGCCGATCTTCAAGGCCAGCACAGACCTGGCACTGACTTCCCCATTGGTGTACCTTCGGTCCACTGGGGTCAAATTTAGGCAGCATGGTGGAGGCAGGAGGTGTTGAATGAACCTGGATTCGGGGCTACCAAAGACAATTGCACCTTCTCCTCCCCTGAGCCAAGCTGAAACCTAAAAGTTCTCCTTTCCTCTTTTCAGTTGCTTCCATTTGGTGAGGTGGTAACAAATATTTTCTTATCCTCCAGGGTAGGGTAGCACTTTCCCCTGGCAATATGGTCTTTCCTTAAGTAGCAATTTATAATTAATAAACTACATGATTTATATGTCATTTTAATTTGAATAAGTTTATATACATGTGACTACATACATCCATAATACAGTTATACTTTTGTTAGCATGTAGCCATTTTCAAAAACCCAAGTCTCCCAACACATTTTATAGTCCAACATACCATTTTTAATTTAACTACAACAAGCTGTAGGTATTTTTTTGAAAGAAGCATATCATTGCTCACCACAACTGTGGTTCCCCTCCCATTCCAAACAATTGTTAGATGACTCTCAATATACCTTTGATCCTTTACAGACGTTAAAGGGAACTGGGTGACAGTACTGACAGTTTTTATTATAGCTTTCCTGCTACTCAATAATCTTATTTCACCTGGACCATTTCCCTACTAGTGTCATGAACTCTTTGATTTATATTGAGGATCTTCTCAGGCATCTTAGAAAAAAGACATTATTCTTTATAACGTACCCATATGCTGTGCAAATTATCTTCTCAAATTTTAAAACACCTCTTGTATGTTTAAACGAATATTGGTGAAGCCCCTATACAAATGTAACCAAAAGGGTAATATATATTAGTCATAGATGCTCTAAAAGTAAACTTTTCAGTAAATTCCAAAAGGGAAAATACTGTATATTTTATGACTTATTTGAAGGCAATTTCAGAATAATATAACAATAATAACAGTACTGACAGAATTCTGTTTTCTAATAAAGATATAAAAGAGAAACAAAGTCCAATGGTTTCATCAATGCATAAAATAGGCTATTTATTAAATGATTTCTAGATTTATGTGATATGTTGATTATGAAAAAATATCTGTGTAAATATGTAAACCTACTTAAGGACAGTGGGCTAATATCTGAGATAGATTTAACTTTATACAATGTTATACTGCTTTAAATTATTTTTGCAGTGGACAAGGGTAACATGTAATTGAAAAATTTACATACTTTGATGTTGACTGGCAACTAAAATTACAATATCCTGTGTAATTTTAATTTTTTTTTTACTTTGATCATTCGAATCAAATCAGGCAAAAACAAACCCATAATGCTTCCATGTTCTCTTTCCTCTCCTTAAAAACTCCAGAAGTCTTATGAAAAAGATCTAGGTAAAAGTTTTAATAAGATTTTTAACAATGGGATATACTTCTGAGTATCTGGTGGTTCACAAAAGTGAAAAGAACAAAGGGTCAGATTTCATCAAATAAATAATGGGTAAGTGACAGCACAGTGTTGAAGAGATTCATTATGTCATTAAAACAACAGTAGAAGAAAATATTTGGCCTTAAAATAATACTATATCATTCACTAATGATAGAATTTAGAAACAAATTTATCCAAATCTTAGCTAGCTAGATATCAGAGCATAGTAGGAATAATTCAACTCTAAGTTACTTATTAAAAAGCCACTACGTTCTAAGTTTGTACTGGTGAAGGGAAGGGTTTACTGAAGCTTATTTGAAGATGGTGACTTAAAAGTATACTGGACTTATTTCATGTAAAAGAGATTTGTCTAGACTTCTTTTTTCTTCTTTATAAGTGCAACAGTGACTAATATTTCAGGTGCTAGAAGAACAGATTTGGAGAGCAACAGCCAGATCTGGATTTTCTTCCTGTTGGAACTATTCAGTTTCATGTGTGGAACCACACAAATTCATTTAAATGTTTTCATCCATAAAAAAGATGCCACTGGGGCGCCTGGGTGGCTCAGTGGGTTAAGCCTCTGCCTTTGGCTCCGGTCATGATTTCAGGGTCCTGGGATGGAGCCCCACATCCTGCTCTCCGCTCAGCAGGGAGCCTGCTTCCTCCTCTCTCTCTGCCTGCCTCTCTACCTACTTGTGATCTCTGTCAAATAAATAAATAAAATCTTTCAAAAAAAAAAAGATGCTACTTCCCCCTTTTCAAAAAGTGAAAAGTAAACACACCCCTGCACACATTTAAATTAAATTTACATATTCATCCCTAATCAAAATCTATGCTGATTACCCTAAGTAAAAGAAAAAGAAAAATGCATTTTCCACAAGGTGTTTTTTTTTTTTTTTTTTAAAGATCATGACATCTTCCTGCCTGAAGGAGAGTTTCTCAAAAATGATCTGTAAGCACTGGCTCCTGCCTGCTTTATTCCTACAGTTCCAGCTGCAACACTTGCCCCACTCTAGAACCCAGTAGTTCTGTGAGCACATCAAGTCATTTTTCAACCTCTATGCATTCCAGTATGTTCTTTCCCTGCCTCAAAAACTACACTTCAAGCTTGCTTCAGAATTCAGTTCAGGTGTCTCTCATGGAGCTCCCTGGTTCCTGGCATTCTGATCTCCCCAAACACCCTGTGGGTTCCTTTATCAAAGCAATTATCACATTGGAATGCAATGCTGATTCACTTTCCTGGTGTCTCTTAGATTTCCTCTTCCAGTGAGAAAATGGTTAGGTTCCTTGATCTTTGCTCTTGGTTTGCTTGGAAACAGATTAATTTGAAATTGGATGAAAAAGACAGCCAAAATTTTGGTAATACTCCAGTTACTGCCGTTAATGTTTAGAAAAAATACATTTTAAATAACTGTTCTTCAAACTTATGTAAATAAGATACACCTTTAGTGAAAAAATGTTTATATTTGGTTTAATTTATTGAGTAAATACTTATATAAGAGTAACTATATTTGTATCTTTAGGATAGATACCCAGTAGTGCAATTGCTGGGTCATAAGGTAGCTCTATTTTCAATTTTTTGAGGAACCTCCATACTGTTTTCCAGAATGGTCGCACCAGCTTGCATTCCCACCAACAGTGTAGCAGGGTTCCCCTTTCTCCGCATCCTCGCCAGCATCTGTCATTTCCTGACTTGTTCATTTTAGCCATTCTGACTGGTGTGAGGTGGTATCTCATTGTGGTTTTGATTTGTATTTCCCTGATGCCCAGTGATATGGAGCACTTTTTCATGTGTCTGTTGGCCATCTGGATGTCTTCTTTGCAGAAATGTCTGTTCATGTCCTCTGCCCATTTCTTGATTGGATTATTTGTTCTTTGGGTGTTGAGTTTGCTAAGCTCTTTGTAGATTTTAGATACTAGCCCTTTATAAGATACAAACGTAGTGATCCAAAGGGGCACGTGTACCCGAATGTTTATAGCAGCAATGTCCACAATAGCCAAGTTATGGAAAGAACCTAGATGTCCATCAACAGATGAATGGATAAAGAAGATGTGGTATATATATACGATGGAATACTATGCAGCCATCAAAAGAAATGAAATCTTACCATTTGCGATGACATGGATGGAACTAGAGCGTATTATGCTTAGCAAAATAAGTCAACTGGAGAAAGACAACTACCACATGATCTCCCTGATATGAGGAAGTGGAGATGCAACGGGGGTGGGAGTTAAGGTGGTAGGAAAAGTAAAAATGAAAGAAGATGGGATCGGGAGGGAGAAAAACCAAAAGAGACTCTTAATGTCATAAAACAAACTGAGGGGGGTGGGGGGAAGAGGGGTTGGGTGAGGGTGGTGGGGTTACATCATATGTTTAAATAAAGCTTAAATAAAGTAAAAAAAAAAGCAAAAAAAAAAGAGTAACTATATGCTAGCTCTATTTTATACATTTTTAAAAATTAACTCATTTCATCTCCATAATCACTAGATAAGGTAGATATAAATATTAAATCACTATATCTTTCTAAGAACCCAATGGAG
Source organism: Taxidea taxus jeffersonii (assembly GCA_003697995.1). Classification (NCBI taxonomy): domain Eukaryota; kingdom Metazoa; phylum Chordata; class Mammalia; order Carnivora; family Mustelidae; genus Taxidea; species Taxidea taxus. Next base: position 61,218 of record ML106815.1, read on the forward strand.
TAGGTACTGTTGTTATTCTCATTTTAAAAATAAAAATACTAAGGCACAAAATTTCCTTCTCTGTTTCAGGTTTGAAATCTTTTATTTCCTATTTGTGTAATCCTGGTGATCTTTAAGAAGTTAATAAAAATCTTCTAAGGGTGATTGCCAGTTTTCTCTTCTACTTCATTCTAAAATCTTAATAGTGTATGATAATGTCAGAGCTTGCCTCCCAGTCTGTGAAATACAGAGTCAGGACTCTTACCCAGATCTGACTTTCTCCAAAGCCCAGCCTATGGGTATCATCATTTCATTTCTGCAATAGTTCTCATAATGATAGTCAGTAGCCCCAGAGAATCTGAGAAAGAGTTTCTGATATAAAGAGTTTCTGATAAAAGCCATGCATGTTGTTATAGTCATTATTATGCAATATAATCCATAAACAGTTGCCTTAAAACACAATCTAACAAAATTCCTCATTTACTTTACAAAGTGCCTAGCAATAATACTTGCAGATCATGATATTCTTTTTTTTTAAAGATTTTATTTATTAATTTGACAGAGAAGGATAGTGAGAACAGGAACATAAGCAGGAGGAGTAGGAGAGGGAGATGCAGGCTTCCCGCTGAGCAGGGAGCCCGACGACGTGGGGCTTGATCCCAAGACCCCAGGTTCATGACCCAAGCCAAAGGGAGACACCTAACGATGAACCACCCAGGCACCCTGATCATGTTATTCTTTTTTTAAATATTTTATTTATTTATTTGACAGAGAGAGAGAGAGAGATCATAAGTAGGGTAGTGAGGGAAAGCAGGCTCCCTGCTGAGCAGAGAATCTGATGTGGGGCTTGATCCCAGGACCCTGAGATCATGACCTGAGCTGAAGGCAGAGGCTTAACCCACTGAGCCACCCAGATGCCCCATGATCATGTTATTCTTTACAAAGCATTTTCTTATAGGTAAATCACCTATCAAGAAATCAGTGTTTCTAATAGAAACACCAGAAATTTCTAAAGATTTATTTATTTTATTTATTTGACAGAGAAAGATCACAAGTAGGTAGAGAAACAGGCAGAGAGAGGAAGGGAAGCAGGCTCTCCACTGAGCAGAGAGGCCCGATGCGGGGCTCGATCCCAGGACCCTGAGATCATGACCCGAGCCGAAGGCAGAGGCTTTAACCCACTGAGCCACCCAGGTGCCCCGAAACACCAGAAATTTCTAATAGAAATGCCACAGAGACAAAATAAAAGCAATTAGGAACATTCTGGAGAAATACCACAAATACATAATACATAAAATCATACATAAAATAAAAATATATTTGACATCTATAATCATGACCAAGCCCAAAATAATTTATGTCACTCTATAACACCTGGAACATTATATATTATGGCAAGAAGTAAAGACTAAAATTGTCCCCATTAAAGCTGTTTTGCAGACCACTGTTACTTCTTACTAGGCTCTGTATAAAGTGATTTAAACATTATTCCAATCCTTAGGAGTTTATGCCTAAGATGCAATGCTGACCATTGCATATGAAGAATATGCAGAAATTTCAGGAAATTAATGAATATAGGAAAAAAACAGATAAGGATATAAATGTTTAATCTTCTCAATTTAATTCATATCTTAAGGTGGACCAAAGTTTCAGGCAATGGAATGGCTTGGGAAATGAACTAATGTGACAATGGCTTGATAATTATCAGAATATTTTTATAAAATTTAGTCTAAAAAAACTTAGCCTAAAGGCCAAAATATACAATGTTCAGAAATAATATCTTGAACATAGTCATCAAAATTAGCTGCCTACAGCTTAATGTGATTTAAAGTGTAAAAACAGGAAAATAGAAAAGCTAGGGGCAAATAATATATATTTTTATAAAAATGGAAAATTCCATTGACTGTGCTTCTCATTATAACACTGACAATGTTGTCATGGTATTATGTTACATATACCATTAAATTTAGGAAAGCTCAATGAAGAATTTCAGTGAAGGTAGAATTTAAACGTGTTCATGGTCTGTGGAATTTTATTATTTCCTTTGTTTTTTTTGTTGTTGTTGTTGTTCTTTCCTCCCTTCCCTCCTTCCTCACTTAACAAATATCTACAGAGCACTTGTTATTTGCTGGGTATTTCACTAGATAGTACAGATACCAAGATGAGGAAGATATGGGTTGTGCCTTCAAGAGTCTCACAGTGAATAAGTCAGACACAGGAATGCACATTTTTGTCATGTGAAGGTGGGGTAATGGAGAGGTGAGAGATGTTCATACTTGTCCCAAGTTCAGAGGCACCATCTGTTCATTCTCTATCTTCAACGCCAATATAATGCTAAAAACATAATAAATGGATTTGTTTCTTCAGGCTGTGTGTGTCTGTGTGCTGGTGTGTATATGTGTCTCTCTCTTTTTTTTTTAAAGATTTATTTATTTATTTATTTGACAGACAGAGATCACAAGTAGGCAGAGAGGCAGAGAGAGAGAGAGAGGAGGAAGCAGGCTGTCCGCAGAGCAGAGAGCCCGATATGGGGCTCAATCCCATGACCTGGGATCATGACCTGAACCAAAGGCAGTGGCTTTAACCCACTGAGCCACCCAGGCGTCCCTGTATATGTGTCTCTTAAGGGAAGGCCCAGTAATACAGGGTTTGAGGAAGATATGTGAGAAACTGGAAGTATCTATTACTATCTACTGAAAGTGGCAGAGACTCTCTGCCCAGCTACTAGATTTGCTGTGACCACAAACAGATCATCTCTTCTTTAACTGATCTCTTTTCTTTCACTCATATACCTTCCACTAGGTACCTATCACAAAATAATACTCTAAGAGATAATGTAGTTTAATGGATTCTGGAATTAAAGGCAGCTCTATCATTTATTAGCTTTGTTATTTTAGGAAAGTTAATTAAATTCTTTGTGTCCCCAGTCCTCCCATAAGTTTCTAATTATAGGCTAGACACCATACCATTACGGGGAGGGTCAAATAAATTAATATAAAACACTTAGCGCCTGCCATATAGTAAATGCTCAATAATGTAAATCACTGTAAATTGCATGTATTATTATCTAAGAACAATGGAGAATACAATGGAATAAATGAACACTGTTTTTCAATAGTTACTGGGAAGGACAGTTTTATAGTGAAATTATAAAATAATAATTACTGAGATAATTATGAAGAATACCAATGATGCCATGCTCATAGTAGCTTCTCAATAAATGAAAAACATTGGAAACATTCTTCCAAGCCAATTCAAGGGACCTTGTAGAATACAGAAGTGAAGTGGATCATTTTGGGAAAAAAAAATGTGTAACCAGGAGAGGACATGAGGAATAAAATATGTAAGATGTAAGTGCTATTGCATCAATAAGGAAGTGAGCAGTCACACCATAAAGTCAAGCATAAAGTGATCTCCATGGATACCTCACTAGTATGATGAGTTACACTTAGCAATAACACTTTGCAATTGTTACCTCATTTCTCCAAGTGATGACTTCTTTAGTTAGTATTAATAATTTCGATGAGACTGTTTCAGTAACAAATTTCACATTTGGGTAGTTAGTGTAGGCAAACTTACATGTCAAAAATGAAAAGAGTATTAGAGCCCAAGGTGAGGTGAGCAGAAAGGAGGCAAATGAATCTCCCTTTGTCAAAGGAAGGTCTCTGATAGAGGTTTAAATTTTTGCTCCTTTATTTCCCACATCAAACATGAATATTCTTCCAGTACATGAATGCATTTCATAAGAGACACTTAAGTTTTCAACTTTAAGTATACAAAAGGAGAAAGAAAAGAAACTTGTTTAAAAAAATAATTTTGGAGAATAAATTTTTCTTTATGTACCACATTTTCTTTCAAGCTGTGAATTGTCCCACCTGTTCCCTTCTTGATTTTTTTTTTTTAAGGTGAACTTTTCAGAATAATCCCACTGAGAGGAAATTGCTTTGCAAGCTAGGAAGATATTAATGTTCTCCCAGCATAGTGGGTGCATAAGTCCTTTTTTATTGAAATGGCGTTGTTAAAGTTCTATATATAAGACGACAGTACAGTATTGATTTTGGTAATACTAATACAAAAGCAGTATTTTCAGTTAAACATGTTATATTCTTCCCATTTTCCTGCCTTTGCTCTTGCTTCTCCTTCAATACAAAATGCATAACTCCTCACTCATACTTCTCATCTAACAAATTCCTGGATATCCTTCAGGCTGTAACACAGGTATCATTTCCTCTTGAAAAGTCTTCTTCAATTACCTCCTCTCACTTCTTAAAGATTATTAATTTACTTCTTCATATCCCCACATTTTTCACATTTTACTATAATTATTTTTTAAACAAACTGTATCCACAAATAGCCAATGGGTCTCACGAGGACATTCATTCATTCAACAAATACCGGTTGAGTGCCTGCTAGGTGCAAGGCCAAGAGAAAATAATGCCTAGTAAAACAGACCACAGATACTTCCTCAGTAGGCTTAGGGTTGAACAAACTGACAAACATTTCACTGCAAACAAAGATGAATTATGATAGCATAGAGCAATGGGATCAGGGGATCTGGGAAATTCTTCCTGCCATCTCAAGGATGAGTAGGAATCACCTAGAGTGAGAAGAGAAAAGGAGGAGGCAGAGGAAACAGATGTGCAAATGCCATGACATGGCAGGAGGCTCAGCAGGTTGGAGGCTTTGAAGGAAGGTCCTAGTGCCTGGAGCAGGAGAGTAATGGGGAGGGTGGTTGATAAGGTCGGGATACTGCTGATTTAGTCCTGGTACTTCCAGCAGCTAGCAAGATCAGGTGCTCAACAAATGCCAGTTGAATAAATAAATGAGTAATAATAATAATAATTAGAGGAGGACTATGCACTAGCTTGAATTTTGAGGACTGTATTATTCCTATCTTGGGAAAATTAAAAATTTTACAAGGTAATTCGCTTCCCTTTACTACAAAAAGAAATATTTTTGCCTTGTTAAGAATCTCCCCTTTTCATATATTTAAAAGTAATTTAGAGGGCTATAATTCAGCACTAAATACAGTATATAAAGTATTTATGATCAGCTAGCTTGAAAAACATGCATCTTACGTACATCTGCTTCCAAAGGAAGTATTTATAATGTTTACAAAGTTTCACTGTGGATTCCAAAGGAATATGAATTGTATAATCATGTTAGGAAGAGAAAATGATCGTCTTCCACATAACCTTACCAAATGAATACCCAAAGAAGAAGCTTGGCCCTAACCCTTTTTTTTTTTTGTCTACACTCCTAAAGTCCCATAATACACACTGCCCAAGTAAAAGAGAACACCTGCTCTGATTATATCATTTATAGACATCTCCCATCACACAGAGATTCAGTCATGTGACAAAAATACCTAAAAATAAACTCTCAGAGGAAGATACATTCAAGAGTCTAATAAATAACCAACCTCCACACTGAAAAAACACTGATAAAAGAGTGCTTTCTGGTTCCTATTCTGTTACTGACAAATTATATAACCTTGAACAAATCATTAACCTGATTAGGTCTCACTTTTCTTATCGTTTGGTAATGGGTGTAAGATTAGGTAGTCTTTATAATGCCTTCTAACACAAAAAAATCATGGTCTGATGTCTTCTTCACATGTTTCTAAAATGTTATGAGATTATGAGAATAAAAACCTTATTAAAAAAAAACAGTAAGAACTACGTTCAGTTTTCAGTTTTGGGGAAAGTCAATAAAGAATCGCCAAAATTTTAAACTCTGAATATTTTCTTTGAATGAGAAAAATCTTTCAATAAATAGAACATAGTTTGAGCCTTAGAGTGAGACCTCTCCTAAAACTTCATTAGCAGTATGGATATTTTTATTTTAAAAAGAAACAAAGAACTTGAAAAAAAATCCACCCACAGCAATAAAAATGGTAAAATATTTGACAACCATGTTCAGGTCCAAAATGTTCAGCTACACTAAATGATGAGGATACATAATGTTCCAATTTCTCCAATCTGTATTTCTTGGCAGTCTGACTTAATTTTGGATTAAAGTCCTAAAGAAAGCATTTAACTCCATTTTTAATTGTTAGGAACTGATCTCCTGTACTTACACTAGAGTAAGAAATTTCCATTTATTTCTATGTACATCATGCCATTTTACCATCCAGCAGAGGAAACATCAAGCTCCTTTCTAGAAAGTGTACCACAAAATAATCAAAAGAACACTGGGTGGAATCAGAAAACATGGGTTTATATCTTGTCATCGTCACTAGGAGGTTGTAGGGATTGAAAGAAGCCATCTAATCTTTCTATGTCTAACTTTCTCCAGCTGGGGAATGAGATAACACTTATTTTAGAATCATGAGACGTACATGAAGTGCTGAAACACAACCAGCTATTCAAAATGCACTTACTTATTCACCTGTACATTCTGTCTGATAGCGTTCATATGTACCCCGCCCCCAACACCTTATCTCTCTCTGGAGCTAAGACTTTTGGTTTATGTTATGCTTACTTACTGTCCTACCTATAAGCCAGCATTACTAAATCCCACAGATGCAAACCTTTGCTGGATTGGTATTCAGAAATATTTCACTAACCTTTCCTAAGGCCCTAAAACTCTAGGGTATATGTTGACTACTCATTAAGTCAGGTTTTTTTATTCGTGCTGTCCTGGCTCTCCTTGTTTCTAGTCTATGCTTCTGAAAATTGCTACAGTTCAGATTTTGAATCTTTAGTGCCCGCATTCAATGGCTTCTAATGTTACGTCTATTTGCTATTAATCTAACAAATTTATCCATATGGCTTCTTCTTAACCTCATAACTGTCTGCTATTTTCCTTCCCTTTAGCCATCAAATCATATAACAGTGGAAACTTCCATTTATCCAAACTAACATTGGTATACTAAAAGACAAGTAATGAACTATATTTTTGTTTATTATTATGTAGAAATGACTACATACTTTTAAAAAATGTTTTGGATGAATATTTGTAAGATACACAAATTTTGTATTGTCTTGCCACCTTCTACAATCTATATATGTGTGTGTGTGTGTGTGTGTGTATGGGGGGTGTTAAGCTCACAATCCTTAACTGAGATGATATTAAGAAAAGAGATGACTAATCCATTTGATTTAGCGGTAAGTATGTATTTATTTATCAGGCATTTTCTATATACCTGTTATGTGACAAACACCATATTAAACACCAAGGTTTCACAGATGAATACAAGAGAATGTGACCTATAACTTCATACAATAACCATAATGTTGGGCACCAGATATTTAAACACCCAACCATGGGTGTATATGATATCATAAATTAATAGAATGCACAAAATGCTTTATCAGCAAAAAAGAAGGAATGACAACTTCATAGTGAGAAGAATCAAGGAAAGTAAGTGTCTCATGAAAAGTGCCTTCTGATTTGGGTCTTAAAGAATAATGACTTTGACAGAACAGAATAAAAGGGTGTATTCAGGTGGAAGAAGGAGAATGAGCAAAGGCATGGGAACATAAAAGTACATGATGTACTGAGATGTATTCAAAGAATATCTCACATCATCAGAAGAATTAGGATAATAGGTACCTGACAGAGAAGAGCTGGGGAACAAGGGATGAGGCACAGAATTCTAGTCTGAATTAAGACTAAATTTTACTGGTTCTCTAAGAATTTTGGATAAAATTGTAAATTTTGATTTGAAATTCATCTTAATTTCAAAACATACAGACACACATACACACACGCATGCACACACACAAAATACCTCAATGGACTAGAAAAGAAATGAAGACACAGGGATGCCTGGGTGGCTCAGTTGGTTAAGCAGCTGCCTTCGGCTCAGGTCATGATCCCAGCGTCCTGGGATCGAGTCCCACATCAGGCTCCTTGCTTGGCAGGGAGCCTGCTTCTCCCTCTGCCTCTGCCTGCCACTCTGCCTGTGCTCGTTTGCTCTCTCTCTCTCACTGACAAATAAATAAATAAAATCTTAAAAAAAAAAAAAAAGAAAAAAAGAAATGAAAAACCCAGTAGCAAGCAGAACTGAAGCAACAGGCCTGATGGTCTCTAGATTCTGAAGTAAGTATACACAGCCTACAATTGACTATTTTGGTATAACTGGTATAATTGGTATAATTTTGGTATAATTGAGACCAAAAGTGCCCAACCTGAAGTGGAAGACTGGAATAAGAGTCTCTGCTTAAAATCATGGGTTGGATGAATGGTACTACCTTTGCACATGTAAGGAGCTAGGACAATACTGATGTGCTAACTTACATAAAGACTTACATAAAGCTCTATGCTAAAGAGAGACAGGAGGAAGACAACACAGACTTGAATCTCAGACATGGGTCAAGCCATCCCTCCTGTGGTTTCCACAGATACATCAACACAGTATTACATGAGATTACTCCCAGAGCTACTAATATAAGACATGATTCTAGATCAAGACATTAGGATCCATATTGAGGTAACCATGGAATTAATTGCTAGATGGGACAGGGAGACATCAAAAGTAAAGTAAATGTGCACAACAATCACTCAAATTCAGAAATACACAAAATTTCTAAAATAGACAAGGAAAAATTCACATTAAGAAGGCTCCAGTAATCAGGAACTCAATTAATTATGAAGTGAAAATAATAATCTAAAAATTTCCTTAAAGTTACTATGTTTATAACCCTCATAATAAAATAAAATAAAGGAGTGGATACTGTCCCTTAAAAACAAAAATGTATGTATCAAGAATAAGCAAAATGAAAGAAAAACGATAGGATAATAAAAAGAACCAAACAGGAATTTTAGAAGTAGAAAATTTTGTCACTAAAAAAGAAAACATCATAGCATACATTCTAGATAGGACATACTCAGAGAGAAATTTAGTGAATTATAATATGGCACTAGGAATTCATGTAGAATATAGCACAAAGTGACAGAGATTAACATTTATATTCTGGGATGTTGGAGTTTATACATCATTGTATAATGGATAATGGGAAGTCATCAAAAGGTTACTATTCAGGGAGTCATCAAAAGGTATACTACTCAATGTCCTCAGATACTCAATTCTAGTGGCAATACACAGAATGAACAACAGGCTACTGTCACATTCCTGCCAAAGCATGATGAGGTAATGAACAAATAGGTAACAAAAAGAATGGAGAAACCCATTTTCCCCCAGCTATTCTCTGACTTCACTAAGTTAGTTTCCATATTTTAAAATATTATAGGGGAAAAAAAAAACTTTTGTTTTCTCTCTGGCATCCCTCCTTGGCCTCAGATTCTTTCTCTATATTTATTTCTATGTACATTCTTCCCTTCCAATCTACCTAACACAGAGCCTTGTTATTATTTACTGCCCAGAGTATTACTCCTTTTTGAAATGAGTAGATATCCCCCATTTGTTTTAAGCATGCCTGTCATACTCTTTTTCAGTAACTGTCAAAGCAAGCACAGACTCCTGAAATATGGTAATAAAAGCACTACCTTAAAGTCAAATGGATCTGGGTTCAAATCCTGTCTTTCCTATTGATTAACTATGTAACAAGTGACAACTACTGTGAACCTCACTTTCTTAATCTGTGTAGGTAGAATGAAAAACCCCTACTGCACAGAATTATATAAGGACCAAGGACATTAGATATCCACAGAATCTAGCAGAGTGTCTTGTAATACAATAAGTGCTCAATAAATGTTATTTCCTTATCCCCATTAACAACACCCAGCAAAAAACTCATTCTCTAACTTTCCTAAGAAAGAAAATACAATTCTTTCATTGTGTCTTACCTTTGTGTGTTTCTATATTTGGTTAAATTAATTTATTTGCACAACTATCTCCCTTACTAGTTTGTAAAATACTTTCAGAGCAGTGCCTGCTTTTCCTCTTTTCTGTATAACTCTATATCTAGCACAATACCCAATTAATAGCAAAACCTTAATAAATGCTATGTGAAAAAATTAATGTAGCTACAGTCTAATTTATCTTCTACACACTGACCCTAAATGCAACTATTTCTTCTTCACGCTGCACAATACGGACTTTCAAAATTATTATATACTTCCCTTCCTCTTTTGTTCTTCTATCATTCCCTCTGGCCTTCTTCTTTCTGGCAAAAATACATCCAATATACCTCTTCCACCAGTATTACTTACTATGTTCCTTAGACCTATCCTATCTCTGAACTCAATCAAAAAGAAAGAAAAAGGATCTATCATATCCAGTAACATATTCCTTTCCCTAGCATAGTTTCTCACACATAGTAGGAGCTCAAATTTGTTGAACTGACTTGAATAATCTTGCTTCTTAACTAAAAGGCTTTTGCATAGTAGCAGAATATATCATATAAGAGGTAATGCATATTTTAAGTCATTATGACTTATTAATTTGGCTACTTTGATTTATTTCAGGGACCTTGGAATGAGAACTTTCAAATCCAAATAGGATGTTAAGGTCCTCAATATTCATCCAAATATCTATTATGAATCTTAAATTCTCTAGAAGTAAAGATTCATACCTGTCTAATTAGCATGCATTTATTATTGAAAATTATTATTGAAAATATCTTCAAGGATTTGACATTGTTCTAGTCATTTATAATTGTTTGTATGAGTATCTGTTACATATTTCATCATTTAAAATGAACATAAAATAAGATATAGTCATTATATTAAAAAATAAAAGGACATACTGCTGACAATCTTTGCAGGTAAGATAGAAAGCCTCAGAAAGAGGGAGAAGAAAAAGAATGGGGAAACTGGAAAGAAGAGGTCATAAAACAGAAGGAAAAAAAAGGAAAAAAAGAATAGGATAAGACAAATAGGATAAGACAAAAGGGGTAAATATGAAATAAAAAGTAACAGTGAATCAAGAAAGAAGGATACAGAAATAAAGAAAAGAATGAGAAAATTAGAGAATAGAGAAAGGAAAAAAAAAAATCTTACGAAGATGTATCTTACAAGATTCGACCATGACATGAGTCCAAGAACTCACTCCTTTTTTTTTTTAAAGATTTTATTTATTTATTCGACAGACAGAGATCACAAGCAGTCAGAGAGGCAGGCAGAGACAGAGGGGGAGGCAGGCTCCCTGCTGAGCAGAGAGCCCAATGTGGGGCTCAATCCCAGGACCCTAGGATCATGATCTGAGCCGAAGGCAGAGGCATTAACCCACTGAGCCACCCAGGTGCCCCAAGAGCTGACTCTTTTAAAAAGATAAATAAAATTGATAAACTCTTAGCCAGAATTATCAAGAAAATCTTTTTAATGAATAAAATAAATAAAATCAGAAACAAAAGAGAAGTAACAACTGATACCACAGAAATATAAAGGATTATAAGAGAATACTATTAAAAATATACGACAACAAATTGGACAACCTAAAGAAATGGTTACATTTCTAGAAAACAATCTTCTAAAACTGAATCAGGAAGAAATAGAAAATCTGAACAGACTGACTATGAGCAACAAAATTGAATCAGTAATCAAAAAAATCCCTAAAAATAAAAATGTAGGACCAGATGGACTCACAGGTGAATTCTACAAATTTTTAAAGAAGAGTTAATGCCTATTCTCCTCATACTACTGCAAAAAATAGAAAAGGGAAGAAAGATTCCAAAAACATTGTACTAGGCCAGCATTACTCTGATACCAAAACAGGACAAAGACACCCCCAAAAAAGAGAACTACAGGCCAACATTCCTATGAACATAGAGGCAAAAATCCTCAGCAAATATTAGCAAACCACATTTAACAATGCAATACAGGGAACATTCACCTGGATCAAGTAGGGTTTATTCCAAGGATGCAAGTTTGGTTTAATATTTGCAAATCAACATGATAAAAATGAAGGGTAAAAATCTTATGATCATCTCAACAGATGCAGAAAAAGCATCTGACAAAATTCTATGTTTTTTCCTGATAAAAACTCTCAACAAACTGGGTTTGGAAGGATATGCCTCACCTAATAAGAGCCATATATGAAAAACCCAGAGCTAATATTGTACTTGATGAAAAACAGACTTTTCTGCTAAGATTAGGAACAAGACAGTGATGTCCACTCTCACCACTTTTATTCAACATAAGACTGGAAGTCCTAGCCATAATAACCATATAAATGTCATAAAACAAACTGAGGGGGGTGGGGGGGAGACGGGTTGGGAGAGGGTGGTGGGGTTACATTATATGTTTAAATAAAAAAAGCTTAAATTAAAAAAAAAAAAAGATGGGATCGGGAGGGAGACAAACCAAAAGAGACTCTTAATGTCATAAAACAAACTGAGGGGGGTTGGGGGGAGAGGGGTTGGGAGAGGGTGGTGGGGTTACATTATATGTTTAAATAAAGCTTAAATTAAAAAAAAAAAGAGAGACATAAGAAGAATCCATATTGGTAAAAAAGAAGATAAATGGTCACTATTTGCAGACAACATGACATTGTACATAGAAAATCCGAAAGAGTCTACCAAAAATCAAACAACAGCAAACAAAACAAAACAAAACAAAACCCTGCTAGAAGTATTAAATTAATTCAGTGAAGTTGCAGGATACAAAAGTAATACACAGAAACTGGTAGTTTTTCCATACACTAATGATGAAGTAGCAGAAAGAGAAATTAAGAAAACAATCCCATTTACAAGTGCATGTAAAAGGATAAAAACCTAGGAATAAATTCAATCTAGAGGGTGAAAAATTTCTACTCTGAAAACTATAAAACACTGATAAAACCAACTGAAAACAACACAAGCAAATGGAAAGCTATTCCATGATAATGGATTAGAAGAATTAATATTGTTAAAATGACCATACTACCCAAAGCAATCTACAAAATTAATGCAATCCTTATCCAAATACCAATAGAATTTTTCACAGAACTAGAACAAATAATTCTAAAATTTGTATGGAACAAGAAAAAGATTTCCAACAGCTAAAACAATCTTAGAAAAAATAAATAAATAAAGCAGGAGGTATCACAATTCTCGATTTCAAGATATACTACAAAGCTGTAGTAATTAGGTGGCACAAAAACAGACAAATAGATCAATGGGACAGAACAAATAGCCCAGAAAACAAACAAACAAACAAACAAAAATAAAAAACAAAACCCCTCATGCTTACATGGTCAATTAATCTATGAAAAATGAGGTGAGAATATACAATGGGAAAAAGACAGTCTTTTCAATAAATGAGGCTGGGAAAACTGGACAGCTCCATGCAAAGGAAGGAAACTGGACCACTCTTCTTTATACCAAACTGAAAATAAACTCAAAATGGATTAAAGACCTAAATGTGAGACCTGAAACCATAAAAATCCTAGAAGAGAGCGCAGGCAGTAATGTCTCTGAAACTAGCCACAGCAACATTTTTCTAGATTGGACTTCAAAAGCAAAGGAAACAAAAGCAAAAACAAAATCTTGTGACTACATCAAAATAAAAAAGCTTTTGCACAGAAAAAAAAACCACAAAAACAAAACAACAACAAAAAACAACCATCAACAAACTAGAAAGGCTACCTACTAAATGGGAGAAGATATTTGCAAATGATATATCAACAACATAGAACCCAAATAAACCAATTAAATCTTGAGCAGAGAACAAGAACAGATATTTTTCCAAAGAAGAAATACAGATAGCCCACAGACACATGACAAGCTGTTCAACATCACTGACCATCAGGGAAATGAAAATCAAAACCACAATGAAATATCACCTCACACCAGTTAAAATGGCTAAAATAAAAAAGACAAGAAATAAAAGTGCTGGCAAGAATGCAGAGAAAAAGGAAACTTTTTGTGGTTGTAATGTAAATTTGTAATGTAAATTTGGTTGGTTGGGAATGTAAATTGGTACAGTTACCATGGAAAACAGGATGGAGTTTTCTCAAAAAATTAAAAATAGAATTACCATTTTGATCCATGGGATGCTTGGTGGCTCAGTCGTGGCTCAGACCCGGTGAAGGGTCTGATTCTTGATTTCAGCGCAGGTCATGATCTTAGGGTTGTGAGATCAAGCCCTGCATTCTCAATCAATCTCAATCTCTCTCTCTCTCTCCCTCCTTCTGCCCCTCCTTGCCTCCCCTCCTTGCCTCCTAAAAAAATACCATATGATCCAATAAGTCCACTACTGGGTATTACCCAGGGAAAACAAAAATACTAACTTGAAAAGATATATATGCACCCCTATGTTTATTGTAGCACCATTTATAATAACCAAGATAGGGAGGCAAACTATTAATAGACAAATGGATTTAAAAAATGAAGTGTGTACACACACACACACACACACACGAATATTATGCAACCATAAAAAAGGATAAGCTCATGCCATTTGAGAAAACATGGGTGGACCTAGAAGATATTATGGCAAGTGAAATAAGACAAAGAAAGACAAATATCATATGATTCAACTCTTTTTTTTTAAAGATTTTATTTATTTATTTATTTGACAGAGAGAGATCACAAGTAGGCAGAAAGGCAGGCAGAGAAAGAGGGGGAAGCAGGCTCCCTGCTGAGCAGAGAGCCCGATGCAGGGCTCGATCCCAGGACCCTGGGATCATGACCTGAGCTGAAGGCAAAAAAGGCTTTAACCCACTGAGCCACCCAGGCGTCCCAATATGATTCAACTCTTAAATGGAATCTTAAAAAATGAATAAACAAATAAGAAGCAGAATCAGAACTACACATATGGAGAACAAATTGATGGTTACCAAAGGGGAGAGGGGTGGGGTTTGGGCAAAATGGGTGAAGGGCAGAGGGAGATACAAGTCTCCAGTCATGGAATGAGGAACTCATGGGAATAAAAAGCAAAGCATAAGGAATACAGTCAATGATACTGTAACAGCAATGTAAAGGGACAGATGGTAGTTATACTTGTGGTGAACATGGAACAATATTTTAAACTTTTAAATCACTAAGTTATACACCTGAAACTGATATAACATAGTGTGCTAACAATTTTCAAATAGAGGGAGAGAGAGGGAGAGAGAGAAAGAAAGAAAGGAAGAAAGAGAAAAAGAAAAGAGAGAAAGACTATTTTTCATAAGAATAACTACTTATTTTATTTTGACTTACAATGTTGGCTTATGAATATGAATATCTTATCTTTTATGTGTAAGATTTATTTTACAAGTTTATTATACCGTGTCCTCTATTCTTACAGACTGAAAAATTTTTGAAAGCAATATAAATTCTAATTCATTATAGCTCACATTCCTTGTACAGTGCCCAACAGTTTACACACTCAACAAATGTTGGTTGAATGAACAAATGAATGGATGGATGAATAAATGAAAAATCAATAAGATGTTATGGCTTACACATACTTTGACTAATTTGTGTGTGACATTTGTATCTGCTTCTTCAGCTTAACCTACCAACCAAGCCAATCTTCCTTACATATTCATCTTATTTTGATATTCCCCTGCCCAGAAACATTAAAAAAGAATCATCTTTGGGGCACCTGAGTGGCTCATTTGATTAAACATCAGACTCTTGACTTCAGCTCAGGTCATTATCTCCAGGTCATGAGATGGACCTGTGTCAGGCTCCCTGCTCAGTGGGGAGTCTGCTTGAAACTCTCTTACTCCTTCTGCTCCTCCCCGCCCCATGCACCCATGCACACTCTTGCTCTCTCTCTCTCTAAAATAAATCTTTAAAAAAAATAAAAGAATCATCCTTTCTAAATTAACAGTTTAAATGCTTTGTTTCTTACCATTCACAAATTTAAATGTGCTCTAACACTTAACTTTCACTCTGATAAGATTCTCTGCTTTTTGTTTCAAGTATTGCATCTGTCATTAAACTTGGTATGGGTGTTCTTTATAGAGTTTGCAGGAAGAAAATGCTCTTTCAGTTTATATTTCACTGTTTGAGTATTTAACAAATGTCAGCAAAGTGTTTTCAGAAATTTGTGCTCTATACATTTCTATGGGCTATGGCTACAGATAGGCAATTAGGCCACTATAATCATGGCCCATTACACTAAGGCAGAATATCTAAGTGATGCAAGGTGCAAGCTTAGAGGACACACAACCAACTGTGGAGGAAAAGCAGCTTTAGCAGTCAATATCATGTATTTATCTGAAGAATTCCAAATTCTATCTCTACTCAACAGCTCACACCTCTCATGTGGGCTGTGGCATGATCAGCCTTACTCTTAGGGAGGTACTGACAACTGGTGAGAAAAATGGATGTGATTAATCAATATATTTTTCTAAACCAATGAGCGAAAAGGGATTTGTTATGTGAAAGCAGCTATCTGATAGAAAAACTGTGCCTATAAATATAGTGCTATCATAACAAATACCTAAAATTATGTGTTACTGGCTCTATAATAAAGGTATTGTTAGAAGTTGGTAATTGGTACAAAAGCTAGAAAAATAGCAAGTAAGTTATTAGTAAAATCTGCGAAAAGTCATGGTATTACTATGGAAAAATCATTAGTAGTACTGGAAAAAATGGTGACCCGTGTTATGTAGTAGCAAATGTAAAACTGTTTCTTATAGTAAATTTAAAACAAAATGATAAACCTAATGAATCTATGGACTTTGGCAAGATGATTTTTTGGGTGATATATTCAGAATGTCAGTTGATTTTGCTGCATATGATCAGGTATATTGATAAAGAGTCAAGAAAAGCATTGATCATTTGGCAAGTTTAGAGGGTAAATAGAGAAAGCAAGGAAAACTACATTGGAAAATAAAATTGTTTCTTGTCACTAGTTTGCCCAGCTGGCAAAAGATTTTCAAAGCAAAATGATGTCCAAGGACTCAGATCAAGGCTGTAGCTATAAGACCCTTTGCTAAGAGTTCTAAAAGAATAAAGTGGTATCTAGTGGGAGAAGAAAAGAGAAGGATGGGAACATCTGGAAATCTTTAAGGTGTGGTCTCAAGGATGTCAAATACAAAATAGCAAGAGGTTAAGTGCAGAAAGAGAAGCATTTCTCAAAAACAATTGTGATTTAGCTTTCGCAGCAGATTAGACTATAACCAGACAGAGAAAGCCCAGAATATTTAATAGTAAGTTACGTAGGTAAAAGCCACCGACTTATAATAAAAGTGGCTTAAATTGTCCAAATTGAAAAACATTCTGTGGGCCTCCAACTTTTTATGCAGGGATAAGTTTAAGAAAACTACATATGTGCCAACATGGACCATTTCTTCAGAAGTAGTCAAGAAGAGCAACAGACTAGGAAAGGTATCACAGAAAGCAGAGCAAGAAACAAGAGGGGGCCATATGAAACAATGAATTAGAAAGTTACTCCAGGGAGAAGAACCAAGAGCTAATCAAAGAACATTCCCTATTTTTGGAATTGATGAACTTGATAATACTTTTCCAGCATAATTTTAGAATTACTACAAACCAGTGACTGGCTTGGAGCCTCTCATTTTCCACCTTTTGGAGCTGCATCTGAGGAGTCACATCAGAACTTTGTTTCTGAAACCCTGGAATGAACCTAATGCTAGCATGGGATGAGACCTCTGGCAGCACTGGGTTAGGAGTTACCATTATTTTGCTTTTGAGAGATATATGTTACTGAGGCCGTAAGTGGGCTCTAATAGACCGGTGACAAAAATGGGCCCATCTTTACCCCTTCCTGTGTACACACCCTTTACAATGTGACTTTGAAGTCCTCTAATAAAAAAAATAATAATTTAATTTAATTTAAAAATTAAGGAAAAAAAAAAACCCAGTAGAGTCTATTTCCCTACTCTTAATTTAAGTTGATGTTGTGAATTGATGTGGCCAAGAGAATGTGGCCAAAGATGTGCCAGTTGTGAAGCTAGGCCTCAAGAGACCTTGCATGCATAATTATGCTCCCTCTCTTAGAAACCTGCCATTCCTATTTGAACAACTCCTAACTAGCCCAATGGAGCTAGTACAAGGGTAACCACAGGGAGGAGAGCTGGTGGTAAAAGTCCCAGAACACCCTATAGGCAGTCAACCTTAAGCATGTGAAAGAGTTTAGTCAAGATCATCTTGACTGCACAACTTAGCCCTAACAGGAGGCATACATATGTTCATGAAAAATAATAAATGCTATTGTTTTAATCACTGTTTAACCACTGGCTTGTCATGCAGTAATAGCTAACTGACATAACAATAAATCTCTACAAATCTCAATGGCAAACTAAATGCCAACCAAATCTTCAATAATTCTAGAATTAATATCAATAGTCTTCTCTTTAAGTAGGGCCAGAACCAGATGACCATTTTGATTCTTTCTAGTTGGGACTTTGTTTTTCCTGCCAATGCACCAAAGAGAGGATGAGATTTGATAAAGTTAAGAGAAAACCCACTATTTACAACAGAAAACTCTCTGATTTTTACTTAAATGTTCCATGAATAAGTTCTTAATGGCTTGCTTTAAAAAGGAGATAACCCAGAGAAAGAGTGATCAGTTCCTTGTAAGTTTTGGGAATGTGAAAAGTACTCTCTCAAATATGTACATATATCTCTACCTATGGAATTTCTTGAGCAAACAGCCTTTCGTGTTCAAAAGAAAAAAAAATCTAGATTTTTAATGCAAGGAGAGATATAATCTATAGTTTTCTAAAATCTGCTATATACCTATGTGTGTATTCAACATAACAATAATAAAAAAATTACTATAATGAAGCTGTGAGCCCAGGAATCAGAAAACATGTACTTTTGTCTTGAATGTGCTCTTATCAGCATTTATCTCAATGTTAACTGATTCTAAATGTTCTTTTTGTGTAAGCATTGCCAAACATCTTTCTATAGGCAAGAATTTCACACAAATAGAGACTGACAGTAAAAGAAATTCATTCATCCTTTTTATTCGCATTTTAAAAGACACATTAAGATCTGTGATGATAATATAAAAATTTCAAGTATACTTTCACATTCTAAACTTAGTCACTTTCTTTGTAGTTCAGATAGTTGAGCAGTTATTGTCATATAAAAATTGGAATAATTCAATTATAAGCTAAACTCCTACTACAAGAGGAATAATGCTCAATATTTTTTGTTGTAAGTAAAACTACTTTTTATGCATGAGGGACTGTCAAAATCACAAATATATTTATTTCAAAATGCATCTTTTCGGGATGCCTGGATGGCACAATTGGGTAAGTGTCCTACTCTTGGTTTCGGTTCAGGTTGTGATCTCAGGGTCCCGAAAGCTGGCTCTGTGTCAGGCTCCATGCTCAGCACAGTATCTGCTTGGGATTCTCTCTCTCCTTCTCTCTCTGCCCATACCCCTGTGCTTGCTCTATCTCTCTCAAATAAATAAATAAATCTTTTAAAAAATGAAAATAAAATAAAATAAAAATACTTTTAAAAAACATATCTTTCCTCATGAGAAAACTCCCTATCCGTCTACAAACTTAAGAGAAGGTTAAATGAGAGCTCATTCAAATATAGCCAAATAAATTTTGTAAATGAAACTTTAAGATACAATCAATATTTATCATATTATAGCAATAAAATAGATGGGAAATAAAATTATATTTATAATATTAACCCTAACATATCACATAATCCTTCCAAATAAAAAATAGAAAGTAATACTTTTTAAAAATGAAAACTCTATTCAGTTTTCATATGAAATTACAAAAAAAATTTACTAAGGTATACCTTAGAGAGGGCTTTCTATAGCTATTCATCTCTCTATTGAAAGAATGTCCCAGATTTTTACAAATGATCTAGAAATTACTGGTCTCGCCATGATTTCCATTTACTAGCACATTTCTGTAGGAACAGAAAAAAATTGTTGGAAGTAACGAAGTTTTCTCTGATATAACAATTTTCATGCTCAAAGAATACAAGAGCTCCATACAATTATACACATTTTCCTAAAGCAATGGAACGGCAATTTTCACCTGAGTTGTAATAGGTTTCTTTACCTTAAAAAAACTCAACTTTCTGAACATTCTTCATTCATTGAATAATCTCCATAATATATCTGAGTTATAAAAGAACACTCAACATATCATATGTAAAACATTTATCATTAAGTATTGATGTGTTGGTTTTAAACAATTATGGGACAATTATGAATGCTAAATCATTCCATTTATTTAGATTAGAAAAAATATTTTTTTAATGTTTTTAAAAAACATTTTTCAAAGTGTGGGATAAGATCTCAAAACTAGCTCTCAAAATATTCTGTGCTAAACATTTTGAAGTCAAATGTGAACTTAGTTCAGAAATGTTTCTTAGCCATAACAATATAAATACATGTATTCTCAAATTTCTGCAACATATCAGCTGCATATTCCAAATGGGACAGCGCTTAAAGATATGCAAGCCTGATTTTTCTCCATAACTTATAAGGACACAGTGTCTAGGGAATGAAACAGAAAATAGAAGACATGAGGAAGAACTTTGGAGCTTCCATTTGGGGTGGAAGCAGGGGCTGGGAAGGATATAACATATTAGTAAATAAGTTAATGATCACTATGATTTTAGCTTCTGATAAGTGCTTTAAAACAGACAAAAAACAGTGATTGATTAATAGGAGCGGGTATCATTTAGATTACATAACTGAGACTTCCCTTAGGAGTCCAACATTTGAACTAAGCCTAAACAATATTAAAAAGCCAAGCACCAGAAGATCTGATGGGGGCAGAGCATTTTGGCAGGAGGAAATGCACATGCAGAGGGTCACTGCTCATTAACACATTCATGCTGTACTTCTATAACTAAACGGCGGGCTGCCCGAGTTCAGAGATCATATGCCCTAGTTATTTTTACATGAACATTATTATCAGTATGACTCTACATTCCCAATAGTTGATTACTAAAAGTCTGTTAGTTAATGAAAAAACACATCTGTTTTATAGGACTATAAAATATGAGTATGTATATTGACTTTAGATATTAGGAAAAGATAAAATGTTATGATTAAAGTTATATAAACAAGTAAATTAGTAAAATAATTTAGTAACAAAACCCAGTCTTAAAAAAATAAAACTTTTGCATGTATTTTTTTCTATAAGTATGAACATTTTCCAAGTTAGAATATAAAATATATGCATTTGCATAATTAATATTGTACATGTCAACAAAAAGACACTGACTGGAATATGAAGGTAACTGTAGTGGCTAACACTGTATATGAGAAAACACTGTTTTGATTAAGTAAAACAGACATTATGTTTGTATGAGAGCTTTCTGACAGAGGCCCAAATTATAGTATCATTTTGGAAAAGAAATATTTTATGTGACATCATATTCCCTTATATCTGACTGAAAATAGATAAATGGTGTTAATCTCCATTAAAACTAGTTATAGGGGGGCACCTGGGTGGCTCAGTGGGTTAAAGCCGCTGCCTTCGGCTCGGGTCATGATCCCAGGGTCATGGAATCGAGCCCCGCATCGGGCTCTCTGCTCTGTGGACAGCCTGCTTCCTCCTCTCTCTCTCTGCCTCTCTGCCTACTTGTGATCTCTGTCTGTCAAATAAATAAATAAAATCTTTAAAAAATATATAAATAAATAAATAAAACTAGTTATAGGTACTACATTTGGAGATTAAAAATGCCTCCAATTTCCCTTACCAAAATGATAAGTATGCAGTACATTACCTCTAAGATTTTCTAAATAACAATAATGCTCATATGTATTGAATAAGGGAAGGAAAATGATAGCTTATGTGCTTGATGACATAGTCTCACCATTTTAAACAACATACTTTCATTTTATCTCAAAAATGTTTCCAATATTATGCAGTATTAACTGCCACATGATCCTTTCTTATCCTCAATTTATTTCTATTTATTAATAAGAAGGAAGCTTACAAAATCAAATAAATCTAAAAATAATTAAAAGGTAAATATTTTTGATGTATTCTTTTTGTATTCTTCATGCTACTTTGCAAAAAATAAATGAATAAATATTTATTTATTTATTTACTAATGCTCTCTAGTCTTTCTACCCAATGACGTTCTTCCAAATTGTTTCACCTCGCTCTACACCACTCACTGTCAGACTTCCTCATTCTCATCAGTGGATATACAGAAATGGGGGGAAAAGAGGAGACTTTCTCAAGAGCCTTCTATATGCAATAAATACAACAAATTGATATGTCTACACCATGTTCCCAGATGCTGTATTAAGTCCTGGGGATACAGCAGTGGACAAGATGAATCCACATCTGACCTTACACAAACCAGAAATTGTACCTCCTTCCTCTTAATAGAAGATAAATTAATTATACAGCTTGCTAATATAATAACAACAGCATTCTACCTCTTGTCTGCAGAAAACCAAAAAGAAGCTACTTGAATTTGGAGAAATGATTTCAATAGAGTGTTTTAGAAGCATAAGTATAATTTCAGTGCTAAGAAGTATTTGATAAAGAATCAGATACAGAGTTTCCACATGCAGATTTGTTCAAAACAGTCTACCTTGTGAAAGAAAGATCAGACAATAACTAGGGAGGACAGCAATGTCAAGCTAAAGCATTTCCCTTATAAGTATATCACACATAATTTTGAATGGAGGAAAACTGGCAAGCGGAGGAGAAAGGGGAATTAATGATAAAAACAAAAAAAAAGCATCTGTATAAGGATAAAGATCAGGGGTGGGGGGCGCTGCTAAAACTATGAATGCAAGGTGAAATAAGTAAACTCAAAATAGAAGTATTTGTTCTACTACAGGTATAAGAAAGGATGAGAAGACAGGTTTTCTGAAGAGCTTGGAAGCTCTCTGAATAGAGGAGCTCTGTAAAGATGATTTTTCAGGACCTGGGAAGGAGACTCACTTAGAAAGTAAACTTACTTCTCCTAAGAGAACAGAAAATCAATAATCTAGGGGCACCTGGGTGCCTCAGTCGTTAAGCATCCAACTCTTGATTTCGGCTCAGGTTATGATCTTGGGCTGGTGAGATGGAGTGCCCGCTGGGCACTAAGCCTGCTTAAGATTTCTCTCTCCCCCTCTCCCTCTGCCCGTCCCTGCCCTCTTTGAAAAAAAAGAAAATCAGTGATCTAACTAACTAGCTAAGAAATTTAAAGATTGAGGTTTTTTGAATTTTTAATTCATGAGAGACAGGGAGAGAGAGGTAGAGGCAGAGGGAGCAGCAGGCTCCCCTCTGAATAGGGAGCCCAATGCAGAACTACATCCCAGGACCCTGGGATCATGACCTGAGCTGAAGACAGACACTTAATCATCTGAGCCCCAAAAGCCAAGAAGTTTAAATCAGTTTTATTATTAACTTTTTAAATTCCAAAACAATAAAATAAAAGGTTTTATTCTATCTCAAACAATCCTTGTAGAACATATATTTGAGTTTTTACCACATGCCAAATACCCTGCTAGGTTCTTTAATACAGCAACTTTTGTGTTCCTATACCAAGCCTGGGAGGCTGACACAATTATTAACTCATTTAACAGATGGGGCAACTGAGCCAGCAAGTAGTGAAATCTAAACTGGAATTCAGATCTTAATAATGAATATATAATTATAATTATAGTTATATTTTAATACAGTGTGATAACTATATTATTAATTAAATAATAATTAAGCAGATTGTAATTATGAATATATAATTTCTTCTGAACTTATTTTCATAAGACACATTAAGAAATAAATAAATAATACAGAGGACTTGAAACCTTAAACCTTAGTGTTTTTGTCCTAAAAGTAATTTGGTTTTTATAGGCGATTTTATCTTTTATTATTTATTTATTTATTTTTTAAAGATTTTAATTCTTTCTCTGACAGAAAGAGACACAGGGAGAGAGGGAACACAAGCAGGGGGAGTGGGAGAGGAAGAAGCAGGCTTCCCGCCTAGCAGGGAGGCTAATGCTGGGCTTGATCCCAGGATCATGACCTGAGCAAAGGTCAGCCTTAATGACTGAGCCACCCAGGAGCCCCTATAGGCAATTTTAAAGTGTTAGATTTTTTTCATTTTTCCTTTTTTCTTTTTTTAAACTTTTGTATCTTTTTTTCCCCTTCCTAACTCTCTATTGCTACATATAGGGTATTCACTAACTTGTTACAATTCATGCACATTTTCTAATTTGTTTATATTTTCCTAAAATTCAGATTTCAAATCTGAATTTTAAAAATCATATTTCAAGATACAGGAGTCTAGATTTCTATAAAGTTATAATAATTTTTCTGAATCTATGGATACATTCCATAATATCCTTGTTTTTACTATTCTGAATTTATATTTTGTATCATTAATTTTTATCCATTTATCCATTTGGTTTGCTCGATGTAAATAATTGACTTGTCTTTTCGAAGAATCAGATCCTAGATGGAATTATCATTGAAAAAAAATTTTTTGATAACTAATTTTTAGTGACTTGCCTACTGCTATCATACTGCCCCCTACTATTGGATTTCTATCAATATAGCATTCCAATTCTAATAGCTTTCTCATTATAAATATCACTGCAATGTTCATTGGTATATAACATGTTTCTTTAATTATTTTTGTCTCCCCAATGTTTTACAGGGCAAATATTCTGCTTTTAATTTTTCTAGTTGTTTTCTTTGTAAGCACGAATAAAAATATTTTTCCCATGGTCAGTTAGAATATTTGACTTTGATGCAAGAAATTTAGTACATATTTACTTGCTTCATTTCCCTACTACATAATTATTCATTCTTCATTATTATAGTCTAGGGTTTTATATGTAGATTATCATCATTATACTGACACGCATACATTATATTCTATTCTTTCAAGAATATTTGAAAAAAAAGGGTATTTGTGTTTTACATTGTTTCATACAAAGGATTTTTTTTAAATATTTTATTTATTTATTTGACTGAGAGAGATCACAAGTATGCAGAGAGGCAGGCAGAGAGAGAGGAGAAAGCAGGCTCCCCGAGGAGCAGAGAGTCTGATGTGGGGCTCAATCCCAAGACCCTGGGATCATGACGTGAGCTGAAGGCAGAGGCTTTAACCCACTGAGCCACCCAGGCGCCCCTCATACAAAGGATATTTTAAATACCACTCTTGATATCTCAATTTTTTTTCATTCCATTGAAAAATATTTTCCAATTTTTTTCCTAATAGATTAGACAAATGGTATGTTTTCTGAACACTTAAAGTGTCTATGAAAATCTTTTCCTTCTTCCCCATACATAAACATCTTGGCTGTATATAAAACTACTAGATCACAATATATCTTTTCTTTAAAATTCTACAGATAGAATTTCTCCATTGTCCTCTCGCATATGGAACTGAAAAGATGTATGAAACTAACTGCTTTAAAATCAATTTCTTTCTTTAGCTGGATATTGGCAGAAATTTTCTTAATTATTGTAACATAATAATTTGACAATAATAAAACAGAAAAAGAAATTGCTTCAAGCTACATATATTTAAGTAAAGAAAATATTCTTCTATTATATCTTTCATTATTATTTCAGTCCACTTATTTTGTTTTCTTTTGGGAGCAAATCTATTTGTTTCCCTACTCTCTACTCCCTTAACTCTTTGTTTTTACTCAAAGAGATTACCATCCTATTACATATTATATATCCCTATGTTCCCATCTTTATAATCTGTCTCCATCCACAGGCTGTCAGCTCTCTGAAAGCAGGTACAATTTTTGCTTTGTTCATTCCTGTGTTCCCTAGAGAACTGAATTAAATGTAGTATAGACAGAATATAAATATTTTCTGAATGAATCACTGAAAGCATAGAATGGGTCATCATTTTATTAATATTGATTTTTTTAAGATTTTATTTATTTGACAGAAAGTAGGCAGAGGCAGGCAGAGAGAGGGGGAAGCAGTCTCCCTGCTGAGCAGAGAGCCCGATGTGCGGCTTGATCCCAGGACCCTGAGATCACAACCCGAGCTGAAGGCAGAGGCCTTAACCCACTGAGCCACCCAGGTGCCCCTTAATATTGATTTTATCTCACACTATTTTACACTTTATCATTTTCATCTTCAGTGTCAAAAGCTGATCAAATTTCTTCTAATCACTTATTTTCTTTAGCCCTAATTCTACCTAATATTGCCTTCAAAGTGGGGTTTATTTGTTTTTAGATTCTTAGCATTTCTGTCTTACCTCTTTCCCTTACCTTATTTCAACCTGTATTTTGTCTTTGCCCCCCCCAAAAAAAGTCATGCCTTCATGACTGTGTTGAGGTCCCAAATTTCTGCTAAGGTAAGTGCATATCTATGTACTTACTACAAAGATTTTTTTTTTTTAATATGTTCCAGGGTACAGAAGATAATGCGTAACTGTTATAAGCACTGCTACCAGGGGTTCATCTGCTTCACATGACCAAACCTTTATTCTTGGGCCTACCTTTCAAAGGAGGGTCCTAAGACTTGATTAATTTTCCCAGATTTCCAGCCTGATTTCTCTAGGATTTTCAAGACTTGCCTGTATGTAGAAAGAGGAAGGAGGAATGATAGGAATGGGAACAAGAGTGGATTGTGTTTCATGTGGTTATAGAAAGGTACAAAGGAACTGATACTCCTTAACATAGGTGTGAGGTTAACAACAAATGTGTATGAGCAGCAAAGTAATTTCTTCCCTCAATCCCAGGAAGTCTTTATGATATAAATCTGAGGCACAGCAAAAAGATGAAACCTAATGAAAGTTTTCTTAGGAAAATTTCTTTGGATGTACACTTAGTATATATTTCTCCAAGACTAGTAGATCATCCATCACACTTAGTTGCCACTGTTTTTAGAAGACTTGACATTTTTGGTGTATCTCCTTAAGAATTCACAAAGGCTAGAAAAGCCTGTATGTATGAATTTGAAATAAGGCAATATTCAAGTTTTTTGACAGATATTATATACTTTTAAGGAAATTATCTAAAATGCCATATAAAGGATATTATTTACCATGATTAAGTCACTAATAACTACAATTAATAATTACTCATTTGTATAACTTTCTTTCCTGGTACTCATTATTTGTCACCTAATAGCTGGTCATTAAAATCCAAAATGATTCATTTACTCAGATTATTTAAAACATTAATCATATTTTTAAATTAAAATATACCAGGATTTTTTAATGTAATGTATTTCTGCTTTCTACTTATGAGAGAAAACTGATTTGGTCATGAAAATGGCTTTTGTTTTGCTTATGAGCAACTGTAAGTATGTCCGTTGAAAACAGTGTCAAAGATATTCCAAATAACCAAGCCCACACTAATTTGTCCTCTCTTTGGGCATCTACTGCATGTTCACTCACTAGCATGCAGTTATTGCTTAATTATTTGCAAATTCATACTATGAAATGTTCTCAGAAGTGCCAGAAGGGGGAGGAGTCAAGATGGCGGAGAAGTAGCAGGCTAAGACGACATCAGGTAGCAGGAGATCAGCTAGATAGCTTATCAAACCATTCTGAACACTTACAAATCCAATAGGAGATTGAAGAGAAGAAGAGCAACAAATCTAGAAACAGAAAATCAATCGGCCACTTTCTGAAAGGTAGGACCAGCGGAGAACTGAATCCAAAGCGACAGGAAGATAGACATGGGAGGGAGGGGCCAGCTCCCAGCACGTGGCTGAACAATGGAACACAAAATCAGGACTTTTAAAAGTCTGCTCCACTGAGGGACATCACTCCAGAGGCTAAACCAAGGTGAAGCCCTCGCGGGGATAGCATGGCCTCAGGTCCCGCGGGGTCACAGAAGGATCAGAGTGTCTGAGTGTCATAGAGCTTGCAGGTATTAGAGCAGGGAAGCCAGCTACAGAGACAGACTCGAGGAGTGAGCTCTCAACTCAGGGTTACCTTGAACTGTAATCTGTGGCATAGGCCGGTGCTCTGTGCAGTGCTCTGTGCGTGGGGTCCTCACAAGATCTAGAGAGACCCCGACTTGGAAGAGCTCAGGGATCTGCGGGGTTTGGAGACTCCAGGCGGGGCTGTGTGTCAGAGACAGAGACACTGGTCACAGGCTGGGTGAGCTCGGAGTGCAGCCAGAGGCCACGGAGACGGGACTGATTGAGTGCTTTTTTCTGAGGGCACTCTGAATGAAGAGTGGGGCCCCCAGCTCTCGGCTCCTCCCGGCCAGAGACTGGGAGGCTGCCATTTTCATTCCCGTCCTCCAGAACTCTACGGAAAGTGTTCACGGAACAAAAGCTCCCAAAAGTGAACTGGAGAGGATTACTTATCCTGGACCCTGGTAAGGGTGGTGCAATTCTGCCTGGGGAAAATACACTTGAGAATCACTACAACAGAAGATCAACAGGAAATACAGCCAAGCCCAAGTTTACATACCAAGGAGAACAGCAGAATTCCGGAGGAGAAAGCAAAGCATAGAATTCATGGCTTTCTCCCCATGAATCTTTAGTCTGGCAAAGTTAATTAATTTTTTTTAATTTTTTTTCTTCTGCTAATTTTTTAAACTTTTACCCTTTCCTCTTTTAATGTTTTTTAACTAGTTTATCTTAATACCTATCCAAAAAAAAATATTTTTTGAACCTTCATCATTATAGTCATATTTTATCCTTCATTTTATCTAACTTTATTTTTTGTATACACATAGGGTATTTTATTCTAAAAAATTTGGGGTACAACTTCTTCTAATAGATCAAAATACACCCTAAATCTAGCACCGGGCTTGATCTCCAGCCCGAGCAAATTCTCTCCACTTCCTTTTTCTTTATTCTCCCAACCAACACACCTTATCAACTCCTTTGTTAGAAATTTTTAAAAAAGTTTTTTTCATCTTTATAGACACATTTCATCCCTTCATTGTGTTTACCCTTATATATGTTTTTCATTCTTTAAAATATTGGGAGGTAGTTTCTTCTAAGAGACCAAAGTACTCTGAAAATTAAGTGGGTGACCCTGTTCTAGTCAACAGTCTAATATAT
Source organism: Taxidea taxus jeffersonii (assembly GCA_003697995.1). NCBI lineage: Eukaryota > Metazoa > Chordata > Mammalia > Carnivora > Mustelidae > Taxidea > Taxidea taxus. The sequence goes on from ML106815.1 coordinate 89,926, forward strand.
ATAAATATATTTTCTTTTTTTATATTTTTATTTGTTTTCTTTTTTTAATTTTTTTTTTCCTGAACTTCTTTTGACCCCTTTCTCCCCCCCACCCCATGATTTGGGTTCTCTTCTGATTTGGTTAAAGCACATTTTCCTGGGGTCTTTGCAATCCTTTTAGTATTTCATTTGCTCCTTCATATATTCTTATCTGGATAAAATGACAAGGCAGGAAAAGTCACCACAAAAAAAAGAACAAGAGGCAGTACCAAACACTAGAGACCTAATCAATACAGATATTGGTAATATGTCAGATCTAGAGTTCAGAATGATGATTCTCAAGGTTCTAGCCGGGCTCCAAAAAAGGCATGGAAGATATTAGAGAAACCCTGTCCGGAGAAATAAAAGCCCTTTCAAACGAAATAAAAGAACTAAAATCTAACCAAGTTGAAATAAAAAAAGCTATTAATGAGGTGCAATAAAAAATGGAGGCTCTTACTGCTAGGATAAATGAGGCAGAAGAAAGAATTAGTGATATAGAAGACCAAATGACAGAGAATAAAGAAGCTGAGCAAAAGAGAGACAAACAACTACTGGACCACGAGGGGAGAATTCGAGAACTAAGTGACACCATAAGATGAAACATTAGAATAATTGGGATTCCTGAAGAAGAAGAAAGAAAGAGGGGAACAGAAGGTATACTGGAGAGAATTATTGTAGAGAATTTCCCTAATATGGTGAAGGGAACAAGCATCAGAATCCAGGAGGTGTAGAGAATCCACCTCAAAATCAATAAGAATAGGTCCACACCCCGTCACCTAATAGTAAAATTTACAAGGCTTAGCGACAAAGAGAAAATCCTGAAAGCAGACCAGGACAAGAAGTCTGTAACATACAATGGTAAAAATATTAGGGGGCGCCTGGGTGGCTCAGCAGGTTAAGGCCTCTGCCTTCAGCTCAGGTCATGATCCCAGGGTCCTGGGATCAAGCCCCACATCAGGCTCTCTGTTCTACTGGGAGCCTGCTTCCCCCTCTCTGTCTGCCTTCCTCTCTGCCTACTTGTGATCTCTGTCAAATAAATAAATTTTAAAGAAAAAAAGAAATATTAGATTGGCAGCAGACTTATCCACAGAGAACTGGCAGGCCCAGAAAGAACTGGCATGATATATTCAGAGCACTAAACGAGAAAAACATGCAGCCAAGAATACTATATCCAGCTAGGCTATCATTAAAAAGAGAAGGAGAGAGAAAAAGCTTCCAGGACAAACAAAAACTGAAAGAATTTATAAACACCAAACCATCTCCACAGGAAATATCGAAAGGGGCCCTCTAAGCAAAGAGAGACCCTAAAAGTAGTAGACCAGAAAGGAACAGAGACAATATACAGTAACAGTCACCTTACAGGCAATACAATGGCACTAAATTCATACCTCTCAATAGTTACCCTGAATGTAAATGGGCTAAATGCCCCAATCAAAAGGCACAGGGTTTCAGAATGGATAAAAAACCAAAACCCATCAATATGCTGCCTACAAGAAACTCATTTTAGACCCGAAGACACCTCCAGATTGAAAGTGAGGGGGTGGAAAACAATTTACCATGCTAATGGACATCAGAAGAAAGCTGGGCGGCAATCCTTATATCAGATCAATTAGATTTTAAGCCAAAGACTATAATAAGAGATGAATAAGGACATTATGTCATACTCAAAGGGTCTGTCCAACAAGAAGATCTAACAATTTGAAATATCTATGCCCCTAACATGGGAACAGCCAGCTGTATAAACCAATTAATAAAAAAATCAAAGAAACACATCAACAATAATACAATAATAGTAGGGGACTTTAACACTCCCTTCACTGAAATGGACAGATCATCCAAGCAAAAGATCAATAGGAAATAAAGGCCTTAAGTGACACACTGGACCAGACGGACATCATAGATATATTCAGAACATTCCATCCCAAAGCAACAAAATACACATTCTTCTCTAATGCACATGGAACACTCTCCAGAATAGATCACATCCTGGGTCATAAACCAGGTCTCAACCAGTATCGAAAGATTGGGAACATTCCCTGCATATTTTCAGACCACAATGCTCTGAAGCTAGAACTCAATCACAAGAGGAAATTTGGAAAGAACCCAAATACATGGAGACTCAACAGCATCCTTCTAAAAAATGAATGGGTCAACCAGGAAATTAAAGAAGAATTGAAAAAAACCATGGATACAAATGATAATGAAAACACAACGGTTCAAAATCTGTGGGACACAGCAAAGGCAGTCCTGAGAGGAAAATATATAGCGATACAAGCCTTTCTCAAGAAACAAGAAAGGTCTCAAGTATAAAACCTAACTCTATACCCAAAGGAGCTTGAGACAGAACAACAAAGAAAGCCTAAACCCAGCAGGAGAAGAGAAATCCATAAAGATCAGAGCAGAAATCAATGAAATAGAAACCAAAGAAACAATAGAATAAATCCACAAAACTAGGAGCTGGTTCTTTGAATGAATTAATAAGATTGATACACCCCTGGCCAGACTTATCAAAAAGAAAAGAGAAAGGACCCAAATAAATAAAATGAATGAAAGAAGAGAGATCACAATCAACTCCAAAGAAATACAAACAATTATAAGAATATACAAATTTGACAATTTGGAAGAAATGGATACTTTCCTAGAGACATATAAACTGCCAAAACTGGACCAGGAAGAAATAGAAAACCTGGATAGATCGATAACCAGTCAGGAGATTGAAACAGTCATCAAAAATCTCCAAACAAACAAAAGCCCAGGGCCAGACGGCTTCTCAGGGGAATTCTACCAAACATTTAAAGAAGAATTATTAATTCCTATTCTCCTGAAACTGTTCCAAAAAATAGAAATGGAAGGAAAACTTCCAAACTCATTTTATGAGGCCAGCATCACCTTGATCCCAAAACCAGACAAGGATCCCATCAAAAAAGACAATTACAGACCAATATCCTTGATGAACACAGATGCGAAAATGCTCACCAAAATACTAGCCAAGAGGATCCAACAGTACATTAAAAGGCTTATTCACCAGGACCAAGTGCGATTTATTCCAGGGCTGCAAGGTTGGTTCAAGATCCACAAATCAATCAATGTGATACAATACATTAATAAAAGAAAGAATAAGAACTATATGATACTCTCAATAGATGCTAAAAAAGCATTTGACAAAGTACAGCATCCCTTCCTGATGCAAATATCATTCTCAATGGAGAAAAACTGAGAGCTTTTCCATTAAGGTCAGGAGCACGGCAGGGATGTCCATTATCACCACTGCTATTCAACACAGTACTACAAGTCCTAGCCTCAGCAATCAGACAACAAAAAGAAATTAAAGGCATCCAAATTGGCCAAGAAGAAGTCAAACTATCACTCTTTGCAGATGATATGATACTATATGTGGAAAACCTAAAACGCTCCACTCCAAATCTGCTAGAACTTGTTTAGGACTTCAATAAAGTGTCAGGATATAAAATCAATGCACAGAAATCAGCTGCATTTCTTTACACCAACAACAAGACAGAAGAAAGAGAAATTAAGGAATCAATCCCATTTATATTTGCACCCAAAACAATAAGATACCTAGGAATAAACCTAAACAAAGAGGCAAAGAATCTATACTCAGAAAACTATAAGGTACTCATGAGAGAAATTGAGGAAGACACAAAGAAATGGAAAAATATTCCATGCTCATGGATTGGAAGAACAAATATTGTGAAAATGTCTATGCTACTTAAAGCTATCTACACATTTAAGGCAATCCCTATCAAAATCCCATCCATTTTTTTCAAAGAAAAAGAACAAAAAATCCTAAAATTTATATGGAACCAGAAAAGACCTCAAGTAGCCAAAGGAATACTGAAAAAGAAAGCCAAAGTCGGTGGCATCACAATTCCGGACTTCAAGCTCTATTACAAAGCTGTCATCATCAAGACAGTATGGTAGTGGCACAAAAACAGACACATAGATCAATGGCACAGAATAGAGAGCCCAGAAATAGACCTGCAACTCTGTGGTCAACTAATCTGCAACAAAGCAGGAAAGAATGTCTAATGGAAAAAGACATCCTCTTCAATAAATGGTGTTGGGAAAACTGGACAGCCACATGCAAAAAAATGAAATAGAACCATTTCCTTATACAAACACAAAAATAGACTCAAAATGGATGAAGGACCTCAGTGTGAGAAAGGAATTCATCAAAATCCTTGAGGACAACACAGGCAGCAACCTCTTTGACCTCTGCCGCAGCAACTTCTTCCTAGGAACAATGCCAAAGGCAAGGGAAGCAAGGGCAAAAATGAACTACTGGGACTTCATCAAGATCAAAAGCTTTTGCACAGCAAAGGAAACACTCAACAAAACCAAAAGACAACTGACAGAGTGGGAGAAGATATTTGCAAATGACATATCAGATAAAGGGCTAGTATCCAAAATCTACAAAGAGCTTAGCAAACTCAACACCCAAAGAACAAATAATCCAATCAAGAAATGGACAGAGGACATGAACAGACATTTCTGCAAGGAAGACATCCAGATGGCCAATAAGACACATGAAAAAGTGCTCCACATCACTCGGCATCAGGGAAATACAAATCAAAACCACAATGAGATACCACCTCACACCAGTCAGAATGGCTAAAATGAACATGTCAGGAAATGACAGATGCTGGTGAGGATGCAGAGAAAGGGGAACCCTCCTACACTGTTGGTGGGAATGCAAGCTGGTACAACCACTCTGGAAAACATCATGGAGGTTCCTCAAAAAGTTGAAAATAGAGCTACCCTATGACCCAGCAATCGTACTACTGGGTATTTACCCTAAACATGCAAATGTATCCGAAGTAGCACATGCACCCAAATTTTCATAGCAGTAATGTCCACAATAGCCAAACTATGGAAAGAACCGAGATGTCCATCAACAGATGAATGGATAAAGAAGAATTGCTATATATATACAATGGAATACTATGCAGCCATCAAAAGAAATGAAATCTTGCCATGTGCAGTGACGTGGATGGAACTAGAGGGTATTACGCTTAGTGAAATAAGTCAATCAGAGAAAGACAACTGTCATATGATCTACCTGATATGAGGAAGTGGAGATGCAATGGGGGCGGCTAGGGGAGTAGTAAAAGAATAAATGAAACAAGATGGGATCGGGAGGGAGACAAACCAAAAGAGACTCTTAATGTCATAAAACAAACAGGGGGGCCGGGGGGAGGGATATAGGGAGAGGGTGGTGGGGTTATGGACATTGGGGAGGGTATGTGCTATGGTGAGGGCTGTGAAATGTGTAAACCTGGCGATTCACAGACCTGTACCCCTGGGGCTAATAATACATTATATGTTTATAAAAAAACAAAACAAAATATTAAAAAAAAGAAGTGTCAGAAGGGACCTTACAGATTATCAAGTTCAATTGATCAATTATACCTGTAAAGTAAATCAATTACTTTACGAGTAAGTAAACAGAACTGTAGAGACTTATTCAAGACTGCAAAGCTAGTTAATGACAGAACTGAAACTAAAACACAGGTCTCCCAATTTCTTTTCTAGTTTTATTTTACTAGCCAAATGGGATGGTATTTAAGGACAGAAATCATGTCCTGTATGTCCTAGTAACCTCCCTCATGCTCATAACATTGGTAGGGGGTGACAAATGCTTAAACACTGATATATAATGGCTGATGAGCAAAACTTGTTTTTGCGTTTCTATTGTTCTAGCTTGGCTGCATGGTTAAGTAGTAATTATGTACCATATCATAATAATGTGACAAATAAATGTGACAAACCTCAAATTCTTATCACAAAGTAAGGTCACATCAGAAAATATTTAGAAATAAATAGGATTAGTTTCAGTGGTTCTAATAGTAATTTAAAAAAATCTCAAAGTTTCGTAATCATATCAACAACATCATCTAATTTAAACTTTCAGTGGCATTATTTAGGAAGCATTATTACTATCTCCAAATTACTAATAAGAAAAATCTCAGAGGCAAAGTAACAGGCTCAATGTCTCAAAGCTAATGAGTGGGAAGGCAGGAAATTAAACTTAGTCCATTTCATTAAAAAGCTTAAATTCTTTCTATCACTTCTCCACAGTCAAATGCCATTTATTAAATCATGTCCTAAAAATCCTATATTCAACATCACCAAAATGAAAATTATAATTACACTTAACATACAAAATGACTATAGCCTAATATTTATATTTTTTAAAACATGTTAACTTAGTTATCACTTCTCACTAAAACATGTCAATGATTATAGCAGAAAGCATTCATTTTCACTGCTATGCAACTGCATATTGGCATAAATGCAATGAAGGAGAAGTTGCCCTTTATATAGCACTGAATAATTACTAAATCTATTCCCTAACAATCTTTGGAGTTATAATTGTAAAATTCAAGAGCAGTATCTTTGATAATGTTCCATATATTCTCTAAGAAATAGCTGCTCAATTTTCCTCAAAAAAAAAACCAAACAAACACTTAGGTACAGTGAATTTTTATGCACAGCTCAACAGTGGCTAAGGAGCCACTTGGTGCAACAAGCATTCTTTCTATACTGATGGTTATCATTGAAACATACTGCCACCTTATGACAATTCTTTTTATATCTTAATGTTCAGAAAAACATGTTTTAAAAATAAACTCCCACCAGGAATATGACCATGAAGTACAGAAATTATCTGACTTAAAAATAAATAAATAAAATTACTAGCTCTACTGAAAGCAGCCTGAATGAAACAGAATTCATTTAAGAGAATATTTTTTTAGATTTTTGAATAACAAAATGATTTTTATGACATGATATAAGAATTTTTAAAACCCAAGAGGCCAGGATATAACTGATAATATACTGCCTATGAAACGAAAATTTTGAGTCTATTTTCTAGTTATAGTTTTAGAAATTTTATCAAAAGTATTTGCCCTTTATTGAATCTATAATATTGCATACACATACTCAAAAGATATAAAAAATGCAATGGTTCAGAATGTAAGAAAGTGTAGGGGAAAAAAGACACTAAAGAAAAGATTGTATACCTGAATAGATTCATTATTATGTGAAATTTACAATAAACTCAATTAAATACCACTTAAAAAATATTACTACTTACTAGTACTACAAAATAAAGTACCTATTTATATAGAACTCTCTTTCTGAGTGTCCACAGTAGAAATTTTTATTGTACCAGAAAATTTGAAACTTTTACTCAGTAGCTGATTTATTTTTCTCTATGGATTCAGTGATTCATGCTTGTAATGGGTTCTGTTTCCCTTTTTGTATTAGCTGTTAAGGTACTTATAGACGAATTTATAGTTCATATCTATCAAGTATATAGGAAGTTATTGTATGTATTTTATATTCTGCTATCACTCTTGGCTACATCTTACTTTTCTGCATTATTTCCACTTTGACCTGATAGTACCATTTACTTTCATATTTATGTATATACTTGTTATTGTGGAAAGCATATGGATTTTGGGAGCTGAACAACCAAACCCAGTTCTAACTTTAACTAGCTGTAGAGCCCTAATTGTTTCACCTCCAGGATAAACTGTAGATTTACCATTTACAAATTCAGGCTGAAGATAACTTCCTTGCACAATTAGTCTAATGATTAGAGATATCTCATATTTATTATTTCACATATAGAACTACTTATATTTCTACATTTTTATTTCAATAAAAGTTCTGAAATCAAGTTCTATTTTATAATTACATTTAGTGCAGTAGCATTCTCCTGAAAAAGCAGTTTTTAAATCAGAGATGTCTTAGAATCAAAGAAAATCAGTATTAACTTATTGTGCTGTACTGTTATAATCACCCTCATGCTCTTTTTGAACAAAGGAGAATTATTAACAAAAATATTTCAATGAAATGCTCAGTTGAAGTTTAATCATGAAAATTAGAAACTAAGGAACTAAACATAGAACATAAAGATTTTGGCATTGTAGTTTAAAAAAAAAGGTGACAATTCACTAAAGTCTTCCATTTTTGTTTAAATTTTATAAGCAAACAAATAAAAATATAAAAGGAATCCATACACAATAACATGTTGTTTAGTTTAATTACTGATTTGCTGTTTGCCCGAAGTTTTAATCAAGAGAGTTCTTATATGTGGATAAAAATGAAGACATCTGTAAAAGTTAGTGCCACGTTTAACTCCTCTAGGCACTGCAGCACCTGGTGACGCCACAGGGAAGAAATCATGGATACTTCTTGAACATACTGCAACAGCTGTCAACTCAGAAGGAGGTATATTCTAAGTTCTACCAAGCAAGTAGTACTCCACAAAATCCCATTCTGTCCCTTCTCTTAACTGAAAAGAAGCCAGATGGAAACATGCAACTTGTCAAATTGCAAATGAAGAATTACTATAAATTGTATTGCATAGATCTCTGTTATGTTCAGCTTTAAGTACTTGGATGCTCAATTTTCAGAATAATTTCACTGGCATTTTAAGAAAACCAAAGATGCTAGATGCTATTTCAGGTAAAGACAACAGCACATCTTTAAGAGGATACAATAAAGGTAAAGACAATGGGAATATGATTACATTTTTAACATAATATCAGAGTGAAGAAACAAAAGGAATCATTCTAGAAGCTTAATAATGTCCCAAATGACTATGACTACAGCATGACTAGCCATCTCTCACAACAGTTAACTGCACCCTGCTTGGAGTACACAGCCACAGAAAACCAGGACACAAGCTGTATCACTTTTGATATAACAGGCCTGGTTGTGCTGTTATGGCTAAACCTCTACCTGTTAGCCTCTACTACAGACTTCTATTTCTATCCATTATATGAAATTACCATAATGATTTTTTTTTTTTTTTAGATTTTATTTATTTATTTGACAGAGAGAGTGAGCACAGGCAGAGAGAGTGGCAGGCAGAGGCAGAGGGAGAAGCAGGCTCCCTGCTGAGCAAGGAACCCGATGTGGGACTCGATCCCAGGACGCTGGGATCATGACCTGAGCCGAAGGCAGCCGCTTAACCAACTGAGCCACCCAGGCGTCCCTACCATAATAATTTTTAAATGTGAATATACACAAGGATCAGAAACTAGTGATTTTGTTTTATACTTTTGCTACCGAATATTACTTATAATTTTGAAACCACAAAGGGCTCTTTAGAAAACTGGACATATATAATTATTTTATATTCAGAGTTCAAGCTTTTACTATTTCTGAGGTACCACTGGGAATGTGTTAATTTTTTCATCCATTTTTGTGTACCTATATAAAAACATTTGTTGAGAACTTACAATATATACCATGCATTTTTATTTATATGGAGCCATCCCTTAAACATCATTAATTATTTCTTTTACAGCTGGAATCTGGTTTAAAACAGGGCAGGAAAAATACCCTATGAATTCTGAGAGAGAATGATTTATATCAAGAACCTGAACCATGTCATAAATAATCTCCTTTAGGGTATGATGGTGTGGTAGAGATCATGGAGTCCCTGTGAGCATCTATAACATTGCTACCACAACTCTGGTATAGACCACTAATAGGTTCATAATGGCAAAACTGTTTCCTTCTAAAGAAAGTCTAAGAGTTACATAAATTATTTTAACAACTCAACCCTCATTTTTATACCATAAAAACACATCAATTGTGGTTAATAAATGTTAAACATTTTATCAATAATATTGTCCAGTTTTCAAATGCTTATATTGTATAACATTATTTCAACTCAATATCCATGAAAAACAGGTTATCTTCTATACCCACACTACAGATAAGAAAACTGAGCCTCACAAAGGTTGAGCGAGCTGCTTAAGATCATATGGAGAGTGAGAGGACTAATTCATGTTTCGGTCTAACCCACGTCACATTCTAGTCTCTTATTCCCTAATAAAGCTTTTAGGCAGAAAAGTTAAATACTGAAAGATGGTCTTTTGTATGTGGTGTAAGGGAATCATAAAAGCACAGAGAGGTTGAATTCAAGTTGTCGAGGTTGGAGACTCAGCCACTGTTTTCTGTTTTCTCTCTTCCTGATCCTCTCACACTAACACATGTACCATTAAGCCACTGCAAATAAAGAAGGTTCATGTAGAAGGCACTCACTGTTCATACTACCTGGTAACTATGAGTTATGTAATTCACTGTGGGAGATATACTTGCAAATCTGCTACTTTTGTAATCCCTGCTTTTTTACTGGTGGCTTGACCACTATCCCATTTCCTGTAGCACCAGATGGCTTCCCTGGTTAACAATACAATTGGGGCTCCTGGGTGGCTCAGTTGGTTAAGCAACTGCTTTTGGCTCAGGTCATGACCCTGGAGTCCCTGGATCGAATCCCACACCAGGCCCCCTGCTCAGCCTGATGCTCCCTCTGATCCTCCACCTTCTCATGCTCTCTCTCTCTCTCATTCTTTCTCTCTCTTAAATAAATAAAATCTTAAAAAAAATTAAAACCTTCAAAAAAAAATACAATAGACAATGACCACTGTACCTTTCTTTGGCACATGCCCAAGGGAAGGTCCTCATCTCTAGCAGTCTCCTCATTCCTGGAGAATGGAAGCCTACCACACAGAGGTCTTTTGATTATCTGTAGGTGGAACACCTGCATTGGGAACTACCCATTTGCTGAGGACATTGCCAGAGACACTCACTTTTCTTTCCACCCTACTAAGCTGCATTCTAATTCTATTCAGTTTCTGATTTACATTTTGAACTGCCAACAAAAGCACAGAAAGTGGAAATTCTGCAAAGGCAAGGCCAATAGGGGAAAAGGGACCACTCAGAAATAGGTCAGAGGGGATGCCTAGGTGGCTCAGTGGGTTCGACCTCTGCCTTGGGTCATGATCTTGGGGTCCTAGGATGGAGTCCCGTGTCCGGCTCTCTGCTTGGTGGGGAGCCTGCTTCCCCCTCTCTTTCTGCCTGCCTCTTTGCCTACTTGTGATCTCTCTCTGTGTGTCAAATGAATAAAATCTTAAAAAAAAAAAAAGAAATAGGTCACAGAATCATAGCTACTACTGTACATATATCCGATCAGTCATTAACAGGATTAACCAACTGCCTTCTGTCATTTATAAAGAGTAAATTATTTTTTCTTTGCTACATTTGTAAAACAACAAATGCTCAAACCTCTTTTTCTGCATTTATCCGTATGAATCAAGGCTGAGAAAATATTTCCTGAACTGGCAGTACCATCAGGGTGTTGCTATGGTTCTTTATAACTTAAAAGTATAAAATGTGAGACAACATAATGAAGGCACAGTCCTAGAGAAATGTGCAACAATGTGGCAGGCACTGAAGAATTCTAAGAATGTGAGGGAGGGTTAGGTTAGAAGAGAAGCACAAAATGTTAATTTTTACAGTTCTTGTGTTATCCATCTCTCAAATGTTCCCTTCTTAGCTCTTACAGAATCAAGTCTGTTGAACATAAAATACAATAGAAAATATTAATTTTGACAAAATAATTTTTGGATAGTCATAACTATAAATGACTGGCCTCTGCTACAATATAAGGGACTCCATGGCCCAATTTTGTATGGCTATGTATCGATCATCCTATTTAAAAATAATATTTTCATACCAGCTGACTTAGACCATGGGAAATCAGATGTTCTTTCTTTATTGGGTTGGGAGTGAGAGGAAGGGGCTGCTACTCTAGAAATGATCTTTATAAATGAGGGAAGAATCTATACTATTTTACTTTTAGGCAAGAATAAGAAGACATCATTAATTGGGAGTCACAAAGCTGGGGAAAGAGAAAAGAACAGATTCAAATGACAACTTAAACAGTGGAAGGCTCTCAAGATCAGTACTTGTATCCTAAATCCCAAGCCTGACCCTGTATTATAGAAATACGAAGCATCAGCTTCACCACACAATCCCTCATACTTCTAATAAAATTATGTTTCCCATGGCAACAGATGGTATCTCAAGAGAAGCAAGTTCAGAGTAAACAATACACATATTGTGGCTTAAGCAGCAGAAATGATACAATGACATTATTAGCCTTTTACACTTCTGTTATTGTTAGTAATAGTAATAAGAATATGCAAGAGACAAGAGTCACATTACGGTATAACAAATCTGATATGCAATACTTGATCTCATTTGAATTTCTATTCTCAAGAGATTTAAAACGTTTAATATGAGAAGGATAATAAATAAAAGCAAAACTACAGACATCTCAATTCCCAGTGATCATTATTTTCTCCAAGCAGTAATTTTTCCTTAGGTAGGTAAGTTCTGCTTTTCCTCTTTTTTTTTTTTTAATTAATCTTACAATGTAAATAAAACCAATTTTTCAGCTTTTAATGCCAAATGTTGAAAGATATCTACTTAATAATGAAGACTCCCTGGCAAAGAGCTCCAGAGCATATATGAAGTAGCTCTTTACAGGAGGACATACAGAACAAGAGCATATACTTGTCTCTAAGTATTTTTTAAACAAAATGTAAACATAGACAATTTTGCAAGCTTAAACCACTGTCTTCAAGAAAGGGAGTAGAAAAATAAAAAGAAATGGAATACAAAATGTATTTTGGGTGGTTCTCATGTAATACAATAAGGCTATTCATTTGCTAAGGAAGAACAAAGCACATTACATTTTCTATTACTGATAAGGGCAATAGGGAAGTGCTCTCTCTCATAGATGGTCTACATTCAAATACTGCTCCTCCCTCTGCTTCCCTTTTAGAATGTCCTTTCTAACTATTTCTCTGAAAAACAAATGAGGGATTCATACTGCCACCTGACTAAATTGACATACGCTATCCACAGTGGCAGTTTTATGAGATATTAATGGTTTTCTCAACTTCTTAATGTCCACATTTTTTGTAGTGTTAAATGCACACAAACAAAGGCAGCCAATACATAAAAAACAAAAAACAAACAACAACAACAAACAACACATGCGCTCAAAGGAATTTTAGTAACAAATAGGAACTGGGAAAATAATCCTTGTCTTGGTAACTTTTATGTCAGGAATTATTGCACAACCATCTTAAAAGTAAGAAAGGCAAGAAACTATTTGTAAAAGATATATTATAATTATATGGTGTTCTGATTTTAGTAAACACAAATATATTTATTAAATTTTTAATTGTTTAATAGGAATGAGATTTATATCTTGTTTAGTAAAATCATTAAATGAGACTATATCTAATTCAGACTTTAATTTGTAGAAAGAAGGAAAAAAAAGTGTACTTGCCTTTCCAGCAAGCTTCAAACACCATGAAGTCCATTAAACATTTAATTTACGGAATATATATATGTGTATGTATATATACATACACATATATATATATTTCATTGGTCATTTTGATAATATTTAGCATATTTTAAAAGGATTTTACTGAATTTGAGAAAGGTCAAAATTTATCTTTTTGACTATATACCACAGATCGAACACACATTTCCTCTACTAGTATGGCATGAAGTAATGTGGACCATTGTTTTATGCTATGCATATTACTGAATTTGAATACATGTTTAGAATAGTATTTTATAAATGGAAGAAAAGTATTTTACACATTTGTGATTCAAAGCTTTCATTTAGGCAATGGCACCCATCTATCAACAGCTTTCATGCCATATGTTTTTATAGCAATTCTCTAAACATGAAGAGAACCTAAATATGCAGTAACCTGCAAGCACATCAGATATCTCTGTGTTTATTAATAGGTTTTTATGCTAATTGAAAGAGAAAGATAACCTTTCTTTATAGGTCACTGCTGCCTTATTAATGTGAGCCCAATTTGGCCTTTAAATCTTAGGTCAACAATATGCCTCAACCAAATTTAAAACAAAACAAAAACCTCAGGATTTCTTCCAAAATGCTCAGTTTAAGACAATCACAGAAAATGGCATTTACTTTTTTTTACTCTAAAAAGAACAAAGACAATCATTTAAAAAAAGCATTTCCTTTTCTTTTTAAAACATGTTAAGTAGTAACTATTACTTTACCAATCTTATGAAACATGGTGGCTGGTACCTTAAAAAAATTTAGTGATATTTCCAAAGAAATACATGCCTTCTTTTAACATGCCGATGAAAAACAAAGGGTGATATATGAAAATGTGTACACTTATGAATTATAATTAGCATTAATTTCTACACAAAAGACATCACCCTTGTAAATGATTTTTTTTGTAAGGCATAAAGATAAAAGTGCCCAGTCCACTCTGAATTATTGTAGTGTGCTCATTTAAAACCACCATCTGTCAGAGAGATTATCTTATTTTATACCAAGGGAACATCCATTAAATATTCATCTTCCTCATCCTAGAAATATGCTCACATAAGATCAGGGCCCTACCTGAGAAGATGTTAGCATTAGTCATTTTATTAGCTCTCCTCTGAATGAAACTTGGAATAGACACCTGAAGTTTACACCTAAAGAGTAGCACACTTTTTAGGCTGAAGAGTGTGATTTCGGAGGGCTGCGATTAATTTACACATTCTGAGGCCAATGAGTTAATTTGCGCTCTCTTGGCAACAAGGAGTTATGACTTATTTTGCTTGACTTAAAAATAGCAAAAACTTGTGTAGGTAAATTTTGCTAAAATATAGCATATACCTGCAAGAATTGAGGTGGAAATAAAAAGCTAATGCTACCCTAACTGCTTGTTATGTGTGTAAATTGTATAAATTGTTCTCTTTTTTGCACAGAAGGTCCTAACTTCTAGACTACTTAATCACAGCTTCATATTTTATGCTTTATTTCCCTGGCTTGGGGGAAAAAGTACACAGGTCACTGTGAACCAAGAACAGTCCTTAAAATATTCATGCTGCCTTCTATTCTCCATACAACAGTAATGAGAAAATTGAACATTGGGTTCAATTACAGAAAAGACTACCAAAAAACTTCAAGTTATATATGCACACAAATAATACCTAAATTCAGGAAGAAAATCAAGCCTGTCCTCTCATTTCACAGATCTCCCAGTATGATACTTCATATGGGCAGTGAAAATATTTGAAAGCATAACTTAATAAGTCATAACTGTACCTTTATCTAAAGTAAATTAGAGTAAGTTAGGCTTTTATCCTAAATAGTGAAATAAATCATAATGACAATACTTTAAGAAGATGTTTCAAGATGCTATACCATAACTGCTAACTTAAATTGTCAACCTGCATGTCTAGTCTTCATTTAGAATAGTGGCAGTATCCCATGGTAAGGTTCCCCTGCTAGTCTGTAATATATGAAGAAGAAACAACTCTATTTACAAGATTCAACTTACCCTTAGGCAGAGAAGTAGCAAACATTTTAAAGACAACTCTTGGCAAAGAGTACAAGTCTAAGATACAAAATCCAAAATAATGATCCTTCTGAAATTTTTATGATGCCTTCCATTAAAAAAAAAAAAAGCTAAGTTTAGAATAAAATCTGAACCAACTGGATTCTGTTAAGTAAAGCTGTAGTAAAAAGAGTACTTTTAAATATAGTTAATAATTCTCAAAAATGTTCTTTTCTCAAAATAAACAATATTTATATGTTGGGGTATTTGGGTGGCTCAGTTGGTTAAGCATCTGTCTACAGCTCAGGTTATGATCCAGGGTCCTAGGATTGAGCCTCTCCTTGGATTCCCTGCTCAGCAAGAAGCCTGCTTCTTTCTCTCTCTGCCCCTCCCCACCTCTGATCATGCTCTCTCTCTCAAACAAAATCATTTAAAAAAGAGAGATTCATATGCAAGTATTAAACTGTAAGTGTATATTAATACTACTATTACCATTATCAACAGTGTCTGCACAGAATCCACTCTGCCATTGACCACTACTGGTCAACTGTGGACACACCTGAGAGACAAATAATAAATCTTCCTCTAGGAAAATTACACTGTAGACAGGAAACAGACAATTAATAGGTTGAAATAATAATTGCAATACAATGTAACAACTACTATCTTGGTGATAACATGATAAGTTTTCTTCAAGGGGTATCAACAATTCCTCTCATCTCCATGTGTGCATGCCATTTTTCCTACTAAGAGATGGAATCTGCTTCCACTTAATATGGACTACTTCTGTGACTTCTGCTAAGAAGCAAAATGGTGGCAGAAGTGATACTGAGCCCAGGCTTTAAAAGGCCATTGGCTCTCACTTCTGCTCTTTCAGAATCTAAGTGTTAAACTATGAGATACTAGTGTAGCCTACCAGAAGATGAAAGGTGTTTTGGAGGACAACAAAGGCACCTCAGCAACTAGCAGCAACTGCCAGCCATGTGAGTAAGAACATGTTGGTCACTCTAGCACCAGCTGAGCTCCCACATGACTGCCACCATATGCATGAGCCCAAACAATACCGGCAGAAGAACAATCCACGGAGTCCAGTCAGATTAAACACAAGAAACAGTGAATTGATGTTGTTTTAGGCTGCTAAGATTTAGAGTGTGTGTGTGTGTGTGTGTGTGTGTTTATGCAGCACTGGATAACTGATAAAATTAAGAAAAAAAGGGATCACGAAGCACATAGGCCTACAGAATGCAACCTGATTTTTCCAAGAATAATCAGCTAATGAAGGACAAAAAGCCAACACCAACTTCCCTGAATTCTCATCTAGGACTGAAGCAGAGTGCAAAAGCAAAAAACATAAGCTCCATCCTCAAGTTGAACACAAAATCCTGTGGCTGAGTATGACTCACCTTAATCAATACAAGAGATGACCTGCACTGGTGGTACACATAGGTACTCTCATTCAGTAATAAATTCACAGTGATCCAGAATGTGCAAAGGTTCATATAAAAGCCCCAATTTGAAATACTACAATTAATCTGCTCTTTTTTAGTATTAAATTTTAATATACTATCTGCATATTACAATTCAGAAACCAATATAACTGGGCAATATGAGCTGAACCTCCCTCAGAAATGCTTTACCTGAGATATATTTTAACGATATGGCTTCCGACTATACTGGGAGCATCAGTCATTGAACAGTACTTCTTTCTTTTGTAAAACTTAATGATAAGTTATTATTCACATGCTTACTATTAGTCACTATAGTATACAAATGTGCATGGTAAATTCTAGTAGTTTAATTTCTGGGAAAATAGTTTATGAATATGAATTTTAGGCTTTTATTCCCAGAAAATAAATCATATTTTTTTAATTATAGATGTTAAGCAAAATTTTAAATAGTCCCATTTCTTTTTCTCCGCTTTTCTCTCACCTCCCACACTTCTTTCTCAGCCCATGGGATCTCATGCTGGCCTGAGTTCCTTTTGCTACTTCACAATTTTCTCAATTCCCCAGAAAAGCAATATTTGAATAACAAAATGAGGAATAACACAAATATCTTCTCAGATACATCCCAAA
This sequence comes from Taxidea taxus jeffersonii, assembly GCA_003697995.1. Taxonomy (NCBI): domain Eukaryota; kingdom Metazoa; phylum Chordata; class Mammalia; order Carnivora; family Mustelidae; genus Taxidea; species Taxidea taxus. The sequence goes on from ML106815.1 coordinate 107,237, forward strand.
GGACTCCATGTCCCCGAATCACTCAACTCCTTTCCCAAAACCAACAGGCTCAGTCTCTTGAGTACAGCTGATCTCAGCTAATTATAAGGAAGAAAGCTTTAACATAAAATTATTAATGTATATTATCACTTTACATCTCTCATAGACACAGAGAGGGATGGTTTCAAAAAAATAAAGGAGGAAGGCCTTCCAGATTACAAGGGAAAGTAGCAGGCAAAGATCAGAAAAGAACCACATTGGCAACACATGAGGGTGTGTGTGGGAGTAGGGGGCAGTTTCAGAGAAGGGACAAGGCTACTCAGGATTTACACTAACAGGAAGTTGGAACCTATGCTGTAAATCTTTCATCCACCTCTCTCGGGAAACCTTCAGTAATTTCTGTACTGCTAACTAATATTTCTAACAGGGACTCTTTCTGATGATGGAAAAAGTGATAAATCTGTCTCAAAGTTGATTGAGGCTCAAAAGAGATACTACTCCTAGACTCAGCCGACTTCACGATTATACTTTTTACACAGGAAAGTTGCTGCTTAGAGAAGGGTCACCCTTCTTGAATAAGAAGGAAAGCAATGATACTAACATTTTTGTCTCTGAAAGTTCTTTCTTAAACATATTGAAAGGGATGGTACAATGCCCAGAGGGATTCTCCATCAGGGTACCCTGAAGAGAATGGATTTTCCACAGAATCTATGCATTTCAAACAACAACAAAAAATACAATGTTTCCATGGAGGGCACAGAATATTCTGCAACAATATGATTTATATGGCTCTCTTACTTTTTTGACATTTGTTTCAGAGAAATTGCCTGGATACATTCTATTTTTCTGTAAAATGTGGATAACATATGTTGGAAAAATGAAAAACAGTGTGATTATTTTCTGTGTTCTCCTATCATTTGGGTATTATTTAATAGTCTCTTTACATCTTTTCTTTACTCTTCTTTAGAATTCTTCAAAAGACTAGGCTCAGGGACGCCTGGGTGGCTCAGTTGGTTAAGCGGCTGCCTTCGGCTCAGGTCATGATCCCAGGGTCCTGGGATCAAGTCCCACATCGGGCTCCTTGCTTGGCAGGGAGCCTGCTTCTGCCTCTGCCTGCCACTCTGTCTGCCTGTGCTCGTTCGCTCTCTCTCCCTCTCTCTGACAAATAAATAAATAAAATCTTAAAAAAAAAAAGACTAGGCTCATGTAAGGTCACTTAAATTGGAAAAAGCAGAATTACTACACACTGTTGTGTTCAAAAATATTCAATTAGAAAAAGAAAATCAACAGATAAATTTAATGCCATCTACAATTATCACATCTTTGTTTTCGTAAAAGTTGCTATCAAAAAATAGCCTTTTACCTATTAAATTATTGTAATATATTGTATAAATATATTTTAGCTTATTAGTGTTTATACATTCCATCAGGAAATAGGCAGTTGGTTCATCCACAGTATGTCTAAATAAAAGTTTAATATATAATATAAATATTCAATACAATGGATCAGTTATACCCACAGTTTCCCAAGAGGCATCATTCACATTTTATAAGGAACAGCTCTTCCTTTTTGTGGGGTATCTGATATCTCTGATCCTCTCCTATTAAATGCCAAAGCACAAAACCATTATTGTGACAACAAAAAACGCTTCCTCACACTTCCAAATGTCCCCTGAGGAATAATAACACCCACTCCCCCAGTTAAGAACTGCTAGATTCACTTTATGATTCAGGAGGGAAAACATTTTTTATAAAACTAAAACCACTGAAACCTCTACTTAACTTGGAAACCATAATAATCTGCTTTCGCTACTTTAGCTTTAGCAATACTGTAACAAGTTTTATGGTCTAGCATGTATTTATAGGATAGCTGTGCTAAACATTTTTGAAGTAGTGAGAAATTTGCATTTGCGATAATACAGAACCCTTACGGAAAAACCATGCTTAAGTCTAGTACCTACATCATGGTCGTCACATGAGTCATCTGGCTCCAGGTACAGTTCTTTTTGCTACTTTAAAATCCCCTTTCTTTTGAGAAAAAAAGAATGGTTAAATGATAGTGAATAAACTAACCTAATTCATCTGAAGCAGTATACCACATTTGTGGACAAGAGGAAAATAACTATTTTTATAGACTTGTCTAAAGCTATTCTGATTGCTGAAATTTGTGCACTTGAATATTTAGCTACACCAATATTTTATTAGTTCTTTCTTTTTTGTTAAATTGTGAGGAAAGACAAGGAAATATGAATACAGAGAAGTCGATAATGGGAAAAGATTAAAAAAAAAAAAGAACCTTCTCAATTCTCAGTTATTTGAGAAAGCACAGTGTTCATAACCTCTTTTTTTTTTAAGATTTTATTTATTTATTTGTCAGAAAGAAAGAGAGCACGCACAAGCAAGTGGGGCAGCAGGCAGAGGGAGAAATAGGCAGAGGGAGAAGCAGGCTCCCCGCTGAAAGGAGGCTGATGCAGGGCTCGATCCCAGGACCCCGGTATCATGACCTGAGCCAAAGGCAGACACTCAACTGACTGAGCCACCCAGGTGTCCTCCATAACCTCTCTATGCAGAGTCATAATGCAGAATAAAGTGAAGACACGTCAATTAACAACTGTTTATTGTATGCCCAATAGACACCCAGTAGGACTATACTGTAAGAAGACCTTAATCATCATAGGTACTTCCCTGACACCAATTTAGTCCTATGACTTTGTCTACCTTCTAGAGAGAAAAAAGAGAAATATATAGCTCCTGAACTCCACAGACTGCATTAGAAATCTCTTGTACCAAATACTTTACATACAGCATTTCCTAACCTAGTTCTCAGAGTGCCTCAGCAGCATCTCCACTTTACCAATTAATAAAACCAGGCATCCATAATGTCACTCTATCCATAAGTGTCATTAAGACAATATTAGAAAACAATGATTAGTGAGATAAGCAGAAATCTTAAACTCAGCTTCTTTATGTAAGTTATCAATGTTGGGAAACTTCAAAATGGTTACCAGAAAAATACAGGGGAGAAAAAATTTTCTATTTGTAATTTTCTATCTTTTCTAAAAAGGTATTAAGCACCTGGAGGCAGCTTACTACTTACTCATCATTATTCATTCATTCAACAAATGGATCTACCTATAACAAATTTCATCAAATTATTTTATTCTATAATGCATCAATTTTCAAAATGCTAGAGGTATGTAATTTACAGTGTTGGAATAATAAATATACAACCAACTATGAAACATTTAATGAAAAATGTTAATTCTAAGTCGTATGTGTATCCTACTAATATAACATATAAAATATATTTAAAAGGAAATTAAGTAGAATAAAAAATAAAGGCTACATTGTAAATTATGGTAAATAATCAGAAGAGATTTTCCTCCATAAATTTGACTTTCATTTCTGTACTTCTATCTTTATCACAGCGACTTCACTTTTTTAAAAAATTTTAATTTATTTGACAGACAGAGATCACAAGTAGGCAGAGAGGCAGGCAGAGAGAGAGGAGGAAGCAGGCCCCCTGCTGAGCAGAGAGCCCGATGTAGGGCTGGATCCCAAGACTCTGGGATCATGACCTGAGCCAAAGGCAGAGGCTTTAATCCACTGAGCCACCCAGGAGCCCCACGACTTCACTTTTGACACAATAAACAATTATAATTTCATATACATTCATCATTGTTATTTTAATAATGAGCATATTATACATACTTCTTTGTCATTATTTTATGTTTCAATGCTTAACTTTTATTTAACACATATACATATGCTCAATATGGTATAAAATTTCTGAAGAATTATTAAAAATTATTGTTACAATTAATGATTATGTCTCATTTTCTTTTACTTTAGACATAATGAAATAGTACATCTTATTCTAACAAAACAATGAAAACTGATCCTTCCTAGTGTTATTATTCTTATTTCGAAGTCTCCCTAGAAACTTCTCCTACTAACAAGAGCAGTAAGATGCTTCCATTAAAGATATGACAATGATGGTAACATCTTTTTTTTTAAAGATTTTCTTTATTTATTTATTTGACACACAGAGATCACAAGTAGGCAGAGAGGCAGGCAGAGAGAGAGAGAGAGATGGGGAAGCAGGATCCCCACCTAGAAGAGAGCCCGACGTGGGGCTCGATCCCAGGACCCTGGGATCATGACCTGAGCCGAAGGCAGAGGCTTTAATCCACTGAGCCACCCAGGGGCCCCTGATGGTAACATCTTAAAATTTTTATTGTACTACATGGATTAAAATTCACTCTCACCCTTATCTCCTTCAATCAATCCTACCTATCAATTCTGATAGGTAGATATTATCAACCCCATTTTATAGATGGAAGCATTGAGGCTTACGGAAGTTGTCTGGCTTATGTCAAATCACATAGCTAATTAAAGAAATCAGACAGCATTCAGTTTTCTTCAGTGCTTTCAATCACATTAAATGGATCCCTCTATTCAACACATGGTTCTAATTTTCTATGAAAATAAGATTGTAATTTCTCTTCCACACTCATCACAAATTGAATATATCCTTTAAAAATACCGGGAAAATCTATATTTTAGTCTTTATATATTTTTGATATAAGTAAACATCCTAATTATGAACATGACTTAAATAAATGATAAGTCCTCACCTCTGGCCACTGAAATCCTTTCTAAATACCAATATAAAATATTACTCTATATCATAACTTGTGAAAAAGGTGTCAGAGAGATTCTGAATCAACAAAAGAGGGCAACACTGGGAGGAAAAGGACAAGACAAAGGGTGAGACAGAGAAACAGAAGAGAAAACAAACATCCAGCAGTAGTAATATGAATTATTTGCTTAGTTACTAAGAAAGTAATAATTACACTGTAACTCCATGGGAACAATGGTAATTTCACAGTAGCCCACGTTAGTGTTATCGCCCTATATCCTGATAACTGTGAAATTAATTTGTGGCACTACTGTAAGTGTCGGCCATAAGCTGTTCCCTTGGTAACAGTATTATGCTATCACAGAGAAGGAATGTTTGGCAGTAAAATGGGCAGCAGCAAGCTGATTATACAGGGAAAAGCTTCCATCTAAATACACATAGCATAGCAATCACCCTTGGAAAAACTATATGGCTTACCGAAAGAGTTCTTTCTGTTCACTGTCCATTATCTGTTGACGGTAGTAGTTCAAATGAATAGCAAGTAATGACCAAATTACCAGCTTATATTTAGCAACATGGCCTTCTTATATTTAAAGAAAAATGAAAGGAGAAAGTATGAAAATGTAATATATTTCTTCCACTCTCTTTTTTCCTTCCTCACCTGAAATTATTACTGTGCCATTAGAAGTCTCTCTCTCACACACACACACACACACACATATACACGCTTCAATGAAAACCATGCATGTAGCTGACAGCTAGGCAAACTTTAGCTATAAACAAAGACTCCAGGTATATTTTAAAAACAACTTTGTTTAAGGAAATTCATTTGAGGAGGAAAATCTGTTATATCTGCAGTCTACTACCTTCAAAGTCACAGAAAAAAAAGTTGAACATTTGGCCAAAAGGATAATAGCTTAGGTTTCTACTTTTTCTTTTTCAACATGAAATATTCAACAGAGCATACACTAAGATGGAAGAGCATAATTATATGACATCATAAGAAATCATGAAATATAAGAGTGCATTTAAAAAGCCATGTATCTCAGGCTTTCTCTGGTTAAACAGCCTAGAGGCAAAGGCGAGCTTCTTCTCCTCACCTCTTCTTTCATGATACCAGCCAGGCTGCACATCATTCCAGGATGATAATGAATTGGCTGAACATACTGCTTAATTAGCTAATATTTATGTGTCTATGCTAAACCAAGCATCATAATACTGACACTATTTTGTCATTTTTCAGATAGAAAATTCAGACACGAACTCTTCAGAATTCAGTAAGTCTTTTTTTAAATGTTTTTGCTTTTGAAATGATCAAACCATACCTAGAGTAATGACTGCCTCTTAAGATTTATGATAAGCTTTTGATGAGTAGTATTTCCCTTATACATGTAATACAAGGTTAATAGTTACTCGAAGGTTTTTGTTTTGTTTTGTTTTGTTTTGTTTTTATTTATCACAGAGAGAGCAAGCACAAGTAAGGAAAGCTGCAGGGAGAGGGAGAAGCAGGCTCCCCAATGACCAAGGAGCCCAAACTGGGACTTGATCCCAGGAACCTGGTATCATGACCTGAGCCAAAAACAGCCGCTTAACTGAGTGAGCTACCAAGCATCCCTAGAAGCTGTTTTATTTGTCATATCATAGATTCCTCTCAACTAAAACAACTAACCTTGGAGATTATTAGGTTCTGACACGTTTAGAAGAGTTAAATCACAGCCAGGTAGCTACTGATCTTAGTTGGCTCCTATCCACCAATCCTTTTTATTCCCCAAGAACCTGGCACATAGTAGGCTTTAAATGTTGATGAATAACTGAAAAAGTATTTTCAAAATTCTTATTTGAGCATATTCCCAATAAGGACATAGTTCTAACTTTATATTTAGAGTCCTCTGTTCTGTCATCTACTTCTCCAGGATTATTTTCTTAATTTAGATTTCTGGATATTCTCTCTATAATTTTCTTGGAAAAGATCACTGAGAATGTGAATTACAAGATATTATTTTATTTTACTTTAATTACTAAACTACAAACTAGGCTAATAAACCCTGATTTAACAGAATTCTCTGTGACAATAAAATGCATAAATATTTCTGCTATTATGAATTTATAACTTACTTGGTATATGACCACAAACAAGTTTCTTTTTTTTTTTAAGATTTTTATTATTTATCTATTTATTTATTTATTTGACAGACAGAGATCACAAGTAGGCAGAGAGGCAGGCAGAGACAGAGGAGGAAGCAGGCTCCCTGCCGAGCAGAGAGCCCAATGCGGGGCTCCATCCAGGACTCTGGGATCATGACCTGAGCTGAAGGCAGAGGATTTAACCCACTGAGCCACCCAGGTGCCCCCACAGACAAGTTTCTTAGCCCATTTGAATCTCAGTCTCTTGATACATAAAATGGGTATAATAATAATACATCAAAAACTAATGAAGTACTATATGGTAACTAACATAATAAAAAATAGTAATAATAATACCTACCTCATGGGATCATTGTTAAAAAGAAACAAGATAATCCATGTAAAGTATTTGTATAGTATTGAAAAAAGAGATCACAATAAACATTTATGTTACTATTTATTAAATAAACAGATTCAAGGTGCTTAAGACATATACTTCAGTGATTAAGTTTTTTATCTGCCATTTAATATAGCTCACACATATTCAAAAACCTTTGTTAAGTTATTTACTATATACCAGGAGCTAGAGGAAATATTTTTTTAAAAGATACTTAACTGTCAGAGAAAAGTATGTTTCAGCTTTGTCATTTAGGAGAGCTCCCATCTATAAAATATTAAAATTTTTGAATCATAATTTTCTATCCATAAAAAAGGATAGAGATTGTAAGTTTCTACTTGCTTCTTATTACTGTTCATATGAAATTCATAATCCTTTCCATAGCCAACAGACCCTATCTTGTCTCAGAATTCATCTTTCTCCACGATGCTCCATCCACATTTCCTTTTTCAGAGTCCTCAAACATGCCAAGCTTGTTCCCCTGTCAAGATAGTTCTGGAACTCCATGTACTTCCCCTCACCCATGGAAAGCAACATGGAAACACAGAGGATTTATACAATGGTTAGTCAAGCACATTTCATCAACTAAGAATAACATGAAGTTTGTGTGTCTGAGTAACTTGAGTACTTTTTAAAATTTATTTATTTATTTATTTAAGATAGAGAGAAGGAGCAGGGAGGAGGGGTAGAAGGAGAGGGAGAAGCAGGCTCCCCACTGAGCAGGGAACCCAATGCAGGGCTCCATCCTAGGACCCTGGGGTCATGCCCTGAGCCAAAGGCAGATGCTTAACCCACTGAGCCACCCAGGTGCCCTGAATTTGATTACTTCTTAGGAAACTCTACTGATTACCTTGCCTTGCAATATAACGTGGCCCTGATCTGTGTAATCACTCAGCAAATTTTCAAGGAAGTTACTGATTATATGACAGTAATTTCTAGAAGTGAATTTCTAGGTGCATGAATAAGATCTCATCCTAAAAAAAGAAAAAAAAAAATCACCTTCTTAAAGTCCATGCTAGTTATCTGAAATAACAAAGGTGAAACACAAACTATGTGAACCATCAGAACGTGAAATAAACATGTGTTGCTACTCTATGATTTTGGTCTTTATCCCAGTCTGACCCATTTCTTCAGATTGTTACTTCAAGATGCTCTCCCATGGAGTTTGCACTGAGTATACTTTAATCCAGTTTCTTAAAAATCTATAACAAATTACTAGGGCCCCAATGACTTACTAAAACTCCTATGTTTCAAAAATGATACATAAGAAATATAATATTCAGTAAGTGTGAATAAAGTATTTTATACCTGCAGGGTAGAATCATTCTATTGGAGGAAAGCAAGAAAAAAAAAAAAATACAAGTTCACATGCCAAGACTAGAACCTTGTTGTCAGTCTAAAGTATATTCCTTCTAAATTTACTAACTCAAACATCCCATGCTTCCAATATGGATCTCTTAGCCTCCCATTTTGCTTGTGCAATTCCCCCATTAGTACTAGTCTTCATGCTCTTCAAGACCTCTGCTATATTCTGTGTTCTAAAGTGGTTAAATTGAAAACATCAGAACTTATACTATCCAATGGTTCAAAGTGCTGATCTGTTATTTATTACCTGTATAATCTTAGGTGCAGTTCTCTTTACCATAAAATTAATGTAAGAATAGCATCTTACATTTAAGTAATAATAATACCTACATCATAGGATTGTCATAAGAATTAAATGCGTAAACAAATGTTAAGTATTTAGATGAGTTTTTGGCATGGTAAGTAATTAATAATAATAATGTTATTATTATTATTGTTATTACTATTATTATTGATTCTCCCAATTTTTCTTTATCCATTTAGTTTGTCCCAATTTTTACTTGACTTAAGCTCTATTTCTAATCATTTCAAAAAACTTTTTGTAAAAATGTGAAACCCCATGTTACTTAGCTTTTCCATTCTGCCTTTCTTAGAAAATTCATATTCTAGATGAAAACACCCATGTTCACAGTTATACATACATACAGAAAAGTTATACATACCTACAAAAAATAGCATCATGATATAGCTAGGGTCACTGATTAACTGAGCTCTCATGACTCTCCATCAATGAAACACATTTCTTTAGTCAATCTCCCACTATCCCATTCTTCAGAGCAACTATTTAAAACTTTCATCTTTTCTTCTGATTTCCAAGCCATTCCTATTCCATTCCTTCATCTTCGGCAGATTGCCTTCCTTTCCATTTTTATGACAAAATAAAAACCTTTAGGTGGTGTTCCCTATCAGTGCTGCTACCGCTTCTCTAAATCTATTTCTAAAGATGGGTCACTGTCTTTTCTCTTGCCTCATAACAAAATGGTGTTTCTGGTCCTCTTCCTATCAAACTGAAATCCCCACAGATGGAACTGAATTCTACCTTCTACCTTCTCTAAAGTCACATGCTTTCAATTTTTATCTCTTCTTTTACTTCCTAGAACTTACCTTATTAGCATATAATTATTTCTGGTCACTCCAATCCCGTAACATAGTTCCCCAAATCCTACATCTCCTTCCTCCTATGCACAGCCAGAAAGTCAAAAGAAGTTTGTTGTCTGTACTGACTGTCCCCATTTCCTTCCTGTTCAGTAATTTATTCATACAGTCCATCATCTATTCCAATTTAGTTTCAGCTCCTGTTTTCCCATGGATATGGCTCATGTCACTAATTATGTTCATGCCATTTATTCTAGAGAATATTTATTCAGATCTCCTCTTATCCGATCTTTCAGAAGCATTCAATAAAGTCGGCTACTCTGCATCTTAAAAAATTCTTTCACTTTCGGGGTGCCTGGGTTGCTCAGTGGGTTAAAGCCTCTGCCTTCGGCTCAGGTCATGATCCCAGGGTCCTGGGATCAAGCCCCACATCAGGCTCTCTGCTCAGGGGGGGCCTGCTTTCCCCTCTCTCTGCCTACTTGTGATCTCTGTCATAAATAAATAAATAAAATCTTTGAAATAAAAATTCTTTCACTTTAAAAATATTCTATTTTTAAATAGAATGGCAGATAAAAGGGATGGATGAAATAGATAAAGGGGATTAAGAGTACTGTTATGGGGACACCTGGGTGGCTCACTGGGTTAAGCCTCTGCCTTCGGCTCAGGTCATGATCTCAGGGTCCTGGGATCGAGCCCCGAATCAGGCTCTCTGCTTGGCGGGGGAGCCTGCTTCCTCCTCTCTCTCTGCCTGCCTCTCTGCCTGCTTGTGATCTCTGTCTGTCAAATAAATAAATAAAATCTTAAAAAAAAAAAAAGAGTACTGTTATGGTGATGAGCACTGAGAAATATATAGAATTGTTCAATCATTATATTATAATGTGTACTTAAAACTACTATAACTCTGTATGTTAATTATACTTGAATTAAAAAAAAAATCTATTTTCTTGTTGCCTATTTGGCCATTCTCCAGAGTTTTCCCACTCTTTTCCTAAATGACTGGTTTTAGTTTCTGTTGTTCTTGGTTTTTTGGTTTTTGTTTTTTAGTATTTTATTTATCTGACAGAGAGAGAGAGCACAAAAGCAGGGGGAGCAACACGAAGAGAGAGAGAAGAAGCAGGCTTCCTGCTGAGCTGGGAGCCCCTGGCACGATGTGGGCTCCATCTCAGGACTCTGGGATCATGACTTGAGCCGAAGGCAGACACTTAACCAACTGAGTCACCCACGTGCCATAAACGATTGTTAAATATTGGAGTTCTTTAAGATTATACTCTGCTCTTTTCTTTGTTTCATTTCACATTTAGTTTCATGTCTTCAACTACATCCCCAGACCTATCTAATTTGTCCAGCATTCTCAGATCTCCACACCACAGCCCATCTCTGTCCTTATCTTTGGGCTGTGTGTCAAATATAATTATTAAATCTATTCATCCACCCACTCATTCACTCATTCAACAAATGCTTACTAAGCACTTGTCATGTTCCAGGAACAATTCTTCATGCTTGAGATACAGAGTGAATAAACACACACGATTTTCTGCCCTCACAGAGCTTCATTCTACTGAGAGAGATACATTAAGGATTATAAACAAGAAACATATATAGTAAATTAGTTATGAGTTCTCAGGAAAAAAAATAGGAAAGATGGACAAGAAATGATGATATAAGTTGGATTACTTTTAGATAGTAGCCAAAGAAGACCTCTCTAGGAAGGTAACGTTTGCAAGCAATGAAGACTGAAAGGAAGTAAGTCATGCCAACATACACAGGCAAAGGGAACAGCAAATGCAAAGGACACTTTGTCTCTCTTATTTTTTTTTTTCTTGTGTTCTGTGAAACTTTTCTTATGGTTTGCCTCCACTCTTTCTTATTGAATTTTCAGTCATGTACAATAACTATCCACTGCCTAGCAGGCTTTTAAAAATTTTCTTACTCCTTCTCTTAATTGCTTACTTTGCAATAAGTGATAAATATGATTTATTTTATTATTTGACTAGCAGTGTCTTATCTTCACACAAGCAGATCCCCTTTTTATTTCTTTTAGAAGCAGGATATAAATGATAGATAACAAAATAAATCATATCAAAATACATCAGTATGTCAACTGAGCTTTTACTTTGTGAAGGGCACTATGCCTAATAGAAAAAGAGATGCAAAGAAGCCAGATTGTGGTGGGCTGAGGTATGACTGGGAGGTAAAGGCATAGAGTCACACTGTTCAGACTACACATTCCAAAAGCTTGGCAGTGAAACATGTTCCAGATAAATTTGTAGTTGGATACAGCACAATTCTGTCAGTTGGCTCTTAGTGAGTTCTTTCAGGCTTTTAAAACTATTTAATTATGAACATATGAGGATAAGCCTTAATTAAGACAAATCTTTCCTCTGACTGAATAAAAACCACCAAGATGTCAGAGGGCAAGACTAGAAGTTTCTGTCTAAACCATTTTAGCCTCCCCATTTACAAACTGTACACTGTGTCATGCTTTCAGGAACCGTCAAGCATGTTCTCACACAGGTGGTGGGCTATTACTGCTGCAGTAAGAACTCTGAACTTGTAAAAGAAACAGACAAGGCACCACTGAGTCAGAAGCAATTTCTACTACTCAAAGTACATTTGTCCTTTGGACGTCCCATGTACGTTCCCTCAGAAGTTCCTGTTATCAAAAATACCAGGTATATTATTTCAGGTATATATATTCAGGGTGTCAACACTTTCCAACACCCTGACTTCTGGAATTTTATTCTCTGCTGTACTTGTCTCAGCTCTCCTACTTATCCTTCTTGCCTTGGCTGGCATTTCTGAAACCTAGACCTCTTAGCATTAAAAATATGTATGTTTTAAATTTCTACAAACCTATATAATGGACATATTTTTCCTCTTATGCTATAGTCCCAATTCTGACCCTAAAATGATTTCAGGGTTTTTTTTCAAAAATTCTACTGGACCCTATATCAATTTTTGGCATACTCATTGTTGTTGCTTAATTTATAGCATCAGTAGTATTTTTTCCTCAAACTGAACTGAACTGGCTCAAGAAGACAGTCAAGTAAATAGACACATGCAAAAAAACCTGATATGGGCAAAAGCAGCATTTAAATGATTCAAAGATTTGTTCTTACATATCTTCAACATACAAGCTTATTAATCTTTTCAAATAAACACATTATTTTCTCAAACCAAAGGTATGAAATTATTTTAATAAAAGCAATTACATATATTAAATGCTATATAATTATCTCATTTATATGGCTAAGGTTATTAGCTTATATATGATGTCTTTAAAATAATTCCCATTTGCAGTTACATTTCAAACTGCAGATTTGACACACCAGCTAGGAGGAATGCCACAGTTCCTGCTGTGCTAAACTTACTGAAACAAATAGAAAAAATACTTTATTGTGTTTTGTTCCTGTTTTACTATTTTGTAATTGGACTACCCTACAGGAAATACTCTTCTTTATATCACTGAGTTACTGTAATAATCTTCTTTCATGCTCTTCCTTTATAGACAACATAAGAATTTCTGAATTATTATTTTATATTCAGGCTAAAAATAGTGTGACCAAAAAACCCTTAAAAGACACTAATCTTTTATAGGTGTTTTATAATTACTTATAATGAGGGCAACTGCTCCTAATAACATGATTGAATATATATTTTTGACAATTGAAATTTGGGCTCACATGTTTATATATAAATATCTATAAATAAAACTACCCAAAAACGGAGAGATGGAAAGCATTCTAGAAAAAAAAAAAAAAAACCAGTGCCTTCTTTGAATTTTTTTAAATGATAGCATATATCTTACTATTTAAAGATTACCAAATTGTTGTTTTTTACCTTTTTATTGTTAAATAAAGCATGTCCTAAAAATACAGTCTTCTATACAAAGTAGCTTTAAAATTTATATGTGGAGACCATCATTTAGGGTTATATTTAACGCTGCTTATATATTATAATGTATTCCATGGTTAATCTTGTCAAGATTTAAAAAACCACTTTTATGAAGGTGCTAATATCTTCATTGAAGAATTAAAAGTAATCTTTAGAAAATACTTGAAGGGACACCTGGGTGGCTCAGTTGGTTGAGCGGCTGCCTTCGGCTCAGGTCATGATCCCTGTGTCCTGGGATCGAGTCCCACATTGGGCTCCTTGCTGGGCGGGGAGCCTGCTTCTCCCTCTGCCTCTGCCTGCCTCTCTGCCTGCCTCTCTGTCTGCCTGTGCTCTCTCTCTCTCTCTCTCTCTAACAAATAAATAAATAAAATCTTTAAAAAAAAAAAAGAAAATACTTGAAAACTCCACCTCATTTCTCCCTGGATGCCACATGTTAAGACCGTCTTTAAAGTGAAAATAACTTTTAATGAAGTTATTTTGTCACTGAAGTAATAAAATTCATTCAAATGTTTTTTAAGCTGGGGTAGCTTTATGAACAATTGTGCTAAGTAGCAATAAAATTTCATTTCTAGTGGTAATAAAAAGTAATCACATTTTATTTATTTGTTAATATTAAATTTGTTAATATGAAAATTTGTTAATATTAAATGTCATTTTTCTTAATCTTAATTCTCATTTAATGCAGATATCTTTGAGTGGGGAGTATATATAATGGGATATAATATCCTATTTGGAGTTTCATATAAATAACACCTACTCCTTAAGTATTATCAGGATTAACTGAGGATCAGCTTATAAAGATACCAAAAGATTTTATTTCACATAAAAATACATATGATTTCTTTAGGAATAGCATAATTGTGAATATTACAATAACAAAAAATGGAAAGAAATTAAGCATAATTTTGCAAATTATATCCTATTGTATGATGTCCTAAAACTCTGTCCTGAAACTATTTGTGAGGTTTTAACATGCTATACAAATTCATTAGGGAAAATAAATCAATGCATTTATTTCATAAAACTTTAATTAGACACCTCCTAAATTTATCTTTGACATTACCTATCCCTACAGAATCTACTGATACTTATTTTCCTACACCAAAGTCTAAGTCATTTGATTGGGTTCACCCAGGTATAGCATACTTAATGATACAGAACTCTCTCCTGAGAAAAGAAGATGGAATTAAAGAAATTAAAAGACAACAGGTTACATATTTCAGTTGTAAAAACAGCTACTTCAGGAAAAGTAAGTGCTTAAATGGCCATATAAAAGGCTCCATTAAAACTAATTTAGCTTTGTCTCTTGGGATTTTTAAACCTATACTTCTGAGCACTGAATTGACAGGACCAAGTTATCCTTAATTGTTCCTTGTTTAACTTGACCAAAAGATTCTTTTCAAAGTATGAATTATTTCACTTGCATGTGAGGTTGTAACCTGAACATGTAATATTTTTGTTTTGAAAAAAGTTAAATACTAATTAGACCCTTAATAAAATGTCTTAAAACAAGCAATAACCTTGCTATATTTTGATTCATTTAAATGAAATATAAATTGAAAAGTGTTTTGACAAACAGCATTCATAGAGGTTAAGGAGATTACTAAAAATTACAAACAGTCCTAGTGACAGAGCCAAAATTAGAACCCTGAGACTGTAGGAGCCAGTTGTAAAGTAAAGCAAATAAATTTTGGTTTTGAGCAGTTGAGTTTAAGGTTCTTGATGAACATTCAAAAGGTCAAATAAGCCTTAGAACCATGGCTCTGGGCTTCAAAAGAATAATGTGGCAGATGATACAGATTTAGAGACCTTAATATACAGACTGTGGATACAGGCAAAAGAAGTAGATTATATCATTAAAGGCATGGAAGCAGTGAGAAGAGGACCAGGGATGAAAACTTCCTATGTGTATATTTTAGAAAAAACGATGGCGGGGAGGGGGGCAGTGGATTAAATACTCTGCTTAAAATGAACAAAACAACAAAAAAATAAATTATAAAAGAAGAGATTTGTTTTTCCTTAAAATTATAATGACATGTAATTGCTTATATTTTCTCAGGACATAACTCATTACCAAAACAATGTGTTAAGGAAGATAAACAGAAACATCAACTTCTAGGCAGCATGTAGTAGGTCACAGAATGCCAATCAATGCTCCCATTGCCAAAAACCAGGAAAAGCTAGATAAACCACAAACATCGTATTTTTAGAGACAGTGGAGAGCTGAGAAAGCAAAGAAAACTACACAAACTAAAGTTTCTGAGAGGGGAGAACATTCTCAAGATGAGCTGAGGAGAAATCAGCAAAACTTTTAGTGATTATTGGGATGAAGAAAAAGGTATTATAATTGGAAACTTAAGAAGACATACACACGACTGATTCCTTACTGGACATATGCAGAACTCTAGTGGTGTGCAGGAAGCTTAAAGAGTAGGACTGAAAGATTCTAAAAGCAGACAGAAAAGGAACAGGGGAGGGGTAGATAAGAATGAAATGAGACGTGTTAGAACTGAAAGGAGAAAATGGACAAATCTCAAATCATTGTTGAAGGCTTTAATAACCTCCTCTCAGAAAAAATAAATACTGAAGTAAACAAAAATCAGCACGTATACTGAAGATCTAAATAACGTTATCAACAACCTTTAATTGATATTTATAGGACACTACATGCAACGACTGTAGAATAAACATTCCTACCAAGTCTAAATGAAACACTCACCAAAAATAAACTATATGCTGGATAAAAGTCAGCCTTTAAAAGTTTAACACATTTTATCACCCAAAGTCCATAGTTTACATAAGTTTGCAATAAAAATTTTATAAATTCTGACAAATGTATAAAGACATGTATCCACCATTAATGTATACAGAACAATTTCTCTGCCTTAAAATCCCCTGTGCTCCAAAAATTCACCCATCTTCCCATACTCCTGACAACTCCTGATCTTACTGTCTCAATAGTTTTGCCTTTTCAAGAATGTCACATAATTAGAATCACATAGTATATAGCCTTAAATGGGCTTCTTTTATTTAATGATGCACATTTAAGTTACCTCTGTTTTTGCATGGTGTAATAACTCACTTCTCTTTAGTGCTGAACAAGAAGCCATTGTCTGTATGTGCCACAATTTATTTGTCCATTCATCCACTGAAGAACAACTTGGTTCCTTCCAACTTTCACAATTATGAATAAAGTTACAATAAATATCCATGCACAGGTCTTCATGAGGAAGTTTCAATTCATTTGGGTAAATATTTAGTGCAATTGCTGAATCATATAGTAAGACTATGTTTGGTTTTCTATGAAACTGCCAGACTATCTCCCAAGTATCTGTACTATTTTGCAGCCTCATCAGCAGTGAGTAAGAGATCTTTCTGTTCCACCTCTTTGTCAGCATTTGCTGTTGTCAGTGTTTTCACTTTCTGAAACCCATGTATTCTAACAGGTATAATGGTACCTCACTGTATTAATTTGACACTCCCTAGTTATGTATGATATTGAGCATCTTTCCACATGCTTATTTTTCCATCGGTGTATCTTCTTTGGTGAGTTGTATATTCAGATCTTTTGCCCATTTTTCAATCAGGTTGTTTCCTTATCATTTTAATGATAGTTTTAGTATTTTAATAGTTCAGTGTATATTTTGAGTAACTGTCCTTTATCAAAATGTCTTTTTGAAAATTCTTCTTTTCCTAATATGTGGCTTGTCTTCTCATTCTATTGACAGTGTCTTTCATAGAGCATTAGTTTTTTTTAATTTTAATAAGGTGCAGATTATCAATCTTTCTTTCATGAACCATGCTTTGCTATTGTATCTAAAAGGCATTACTAACTCAAGATCATGAAGGTTTTCTCTTATATTGTCTTCTGGGAATTTTCTAGTTTTTCAGTTTACATTTCAGTCTATGATCCATTTTGAGGTAATTTTTGTGAAAGGTATAAGGTCTATTTACATTTTTTTGCATGTGTGAATCATTTTTCTAGCCTTATTTCCAGAAAGATTATGTATTTTATTTGCTCCTGTATTAAAGATTAGTTGACTATATTTGTGTGAAAAATCTGTTCTCTTCCATTGAGTTGTCTATTCTTTAGCCAATATACCATCTTGATTATCATAGCTTTATAGAATGTCTTAAAGTAGGGTAATGCCAGTCCTCTGATTTTATTCTTCTCCTTCAATACTGTATTGCCTATTCTGAATCTTTTCCCTGCCAAGCTCCCTGCCAAGCAGGGATCCTGATGTGGGGCCAGATCCCAGGACCCTGGGATCATGACCTGAGCTGAAGGCAGACACTTAACTGACTGAGCCACCCAAGCGCCCCTCTTGTTGGGATTTTGATTCGGATTATGATGAATATGAAGATAAAGTTGGAAAGAACTGACATCTGAACAACAGAGTCTTCTTATCTAGGAACATGGGATACCTATCTACCTTCCTGCATTCCTTCCTCCCTCCCTCCCTTTCTTCTTCCTTTCTACCTCATTCATTAGAGTTTCATAGTTTTCTTCCTATGGATCTTACACATGCTTTGTTAGATTTATGTATACACATTTTATTTTCTTGGGTGCTAATGTAAATGCTATTTTTTTTCTTTCAAAGTCCAACCGCTCATTGATGATATTAGAAAAACTGACTTTTGTATATTAACCTTTTCTCTTACAACCTTGATATAATTCCTTGTGAATTCCAATGGGTTTTTTTCATCATTTTGTCAGATTTTCTAAGTAAACAATCATGTCCTCTGTAAACAAATATAGTTCTATTTCTCCCTTCCCAACCAGTAAACCTTTTATTTCCTTTCATTATCTTATTGCATTAGCTAGGATTCTAGCAAGCTATTAAAATGGAATGTTAACAATGTACTGTCTCACCTTATTCCTTTTCCTATTAGGTAAAATATTTTTTTATATTTGGGTTTTTTAATCTTTTTATTATTTAAAATAATGATCTATAGATCTATAATCATTTTTAATTACAGTAAAAATGGTAAGCACAGTTAGTCTTATAATCAACTGTAAAACTACTGTCAAAAGTGACTGTAAACTTTCCTCTAAATTATGTTTTAATTGCATCTGTAAAATTTTGATGTTTTATTTTCATTATCATTCAGCTCCAAATGTATTTTATTTAATATCCCTGTGATTTCTTCTCTGTTTCATGATTATTTTGAAATGTATTGTTTAATTCCTAAGTATTTAGGCTACTGTGGCTGAATGTAAGTAAGTGAGACATTGAGTCATAAAATATAAGGTCAAAGAGACGGAGAAGATCCGGATTATATAGGGCGTTGTTGGAATTTTTCCTCTTACTCCAAGTGAGGTAGGAAGTCACTGAGGGGTTCTGAATGAAGAAGAAACATGATCTGATAAATAAATAAGATGTTTCTTGGGACGCCTGGGTGGCTCAGTTGGTTAAGCGGCTGCCTTCGGCTCAGGTCATGATCCCAGCGTCCTGGGATCGAGTCCCACATCAGGCTCCTTGCTGCAGGGAGCCTGCTTCTCCCTCTGCCTCTGCCTGCCTCTCTGTCTGCCTGTGCTCTCTCTCTCTAACAAATAAATAAAATCTTAAAAAAAAAAAAAAAAGATTTAAAAAAATAAATAAGATGTTTCTTACTGCTGTGTGCAGAATAGCCTTCATGGAGACCAAATGGAAATGTAGTCCTCAACCTTGGCTGCATTCTGAAATTACCTGGGATGCTTTAAAAATACTAACTCTAGGGGCGCCTGGGTGCCTCAGTGGGCTAAAGCCTCTGCCTTTGGCTCAGGTCATGATCTCAGGGTCCTGGGATGGAGCCCCGCAGAGCTCTCTGCTCAGCAGGGAGCCTGCTTCTCCGTCTCTCTCTGCCTGCCTCTCTGCCTACTTGTGATCTCTGTCAAGTAAATAAATAAAAAATTTAAAAAAATACTAGCTCTAGCCCCCCTACACACACACACACACACACACACAATTTCACTTAATTAGTCAGGAGTTTTGCTTAGGCATTGGGGATGGTATAAGTACTTAAGGTATACTGCTTTTTAAAGGTATATTACTATACCTACTTATAAATACTTTAAAAAGTCCCTTCCTCCACAAGATGATTCCAGTATGCATTCAAGGTTCCATGTATCATCACATTTAAACTGCATTTGTGATTATATATAATCAGACAAAATGATAAAATAATATAAATTATAATAAATATAAGAGGTATTTAATAATTTAAATATATCTAGAAAAATCCTAGTTTGCTCATAGTTATAGGTTACAAATAGCGTTTATTAGAATTGATATAGATAAGATATCTTTCTGAAATAACTGTCTCATCTATAGAAAAATCATGTGATGAATATATTTGTTATGGCCCTTAAAACCATGTAGATTTTTGGCAGAATTACTGAAAGAACATCAATTCTCTAAGACTTCAGATGAGCAGAATAATCTTGAATAAATATGAATTGCAGTATAAGACTTCTATTAACACCCAGTAATAGTAATAGATTTTCATTTTAATGGAATGACCCAACTCAAAGAATGATTCTCAGATTTTAATTAATGGTAGTGACAGGTTCAAAATGGCATCTAATGCTTTTTAAACTATTTGTGGTTTGCCTCTTTTTTTCAAGCCATGTGACAAACCATAAAACAAACTCTTAACTATAAAGAATAAACTGAGGATTGTTGGGAGGAGGGGTGGGTGGTGGATAGGATAAATTGATGATGGGTATTAAGAGGCGCACTTGTGATGAGCAATGGATATTCTATGTAAGTGATGAATCACTAAATTCTACACCTGCAACTAATACTACACTGTATTTAACTAAATGGAATTTAAATAAAAACTGAAAAAGAAAATACTACACTGTATTTAACTAACTGGAATTCAAATAAAAACTGAAAAAGAAAGAAGTGAAGAAAAAGGAAAAAGAAAATATATTTTATTCATATTTAGTCATTTAATTGTAATTATGTGTCAAAACCAGTAAGTTTTTTCTTTTCATTGAAATAAAATCTTATACTTGTTTTGATCTTTTAAAAAGAAAAAATCTGAACTCCAAAACAGCTTTTTCATCCAAACTGTTTAAATTTCAACACAATTCTTACCCCTGGGTGAGAAATGTCTCAAGCAATATTCTCTCACAGAATATGAAATTATAAATAACTTCTAAGAGGAGGAAGGAAAAATGAAACATGGGGGGAAATATGACAATGACAAATATAATACCAGTAAGTAATTTAACCTTATTGTAAATCATTTTTCTTTCCCATCTTAAAAAAATAATAATAAAAATTAAAATTAAAAAAAGGTTTTTCTAAAGTCTCCTACAAGAGGAAGATACTGGCAAAATAATTGGTCTGTAAACAGCACTGATATCCATTAAAAGTATTACTTCTGTAGTCCAGTGACAAACACCTATTTGTACTAAAACTTGATGAAAGCTGATATTATGGAAGATTTCAAAATAAAATGGCTATTATTTCTTCTATTTGCATTCCAAAATAATGGCCCTTAAAATGGGAGAGAACTATAGAGCTGTAAGTTAGTGGGAGAGAACTATAGGACTAAAAGTTAGGAAATGTACTAAATTAAACTAATTTTCTTAGGAAGCTCTTTGGAAAACATTAAGATGACTGAAATTTAAACATCAAGAGCATTTTTTAAAAAGAGCTCAGAGTAGGGGAGCCTGGGTGGCTCAGTGGGTTAAGCCTCTGCCTTCGGCTCAGGTCATGATCTCAGGGTCCTGGGATCCAGCCCTGCATAGGGCTCTCTGCTCAGCAGGGAGCCTGCTTCCCTTTCTCTCTCTCTGCCTGCCTCTCTGCCTCCTTGTGATCTCTGTCAAATAAATAAATAAAATCTTTAAAAAAAAAAAAAAAGAGGTCAGAGTATCCCATATGGCATCTCATTTAATACTAAAAAAAAATTCTTTGTGGACTAGAAGAGAAATCATTATTTATAATGCACAGATTTATTAAATATAGATTGGTTAAATTTTTGAAATGAAGGCAGTTCCTTAGATAGTTCCATGGGTATAAAACATTATAAAGGAGTTAAAATAATGACTTATGGAACACATCACAATATTTTCCAATAAATATCAGATACCATATATGTAACTTTAGTAGACAGCCTTGATTCTCCACATATTTATAAGAATGATTAACAAACTAAGCTTATCACAATGTGGTATTTTTATAGGTACCACACTGTGGCAAACTAGTGCCAAATTGAAGAGTAACATTATACTCTTTCATAATGTAGATGGTTCTTCAGTGGTTAGTCCACATTTTAACTCTAAATCATAAACATAAATTAATGCTAATTGATTCAGTGGCACTGATACTAAGACCTCATATTGGTTGTGTATTGGTGATTTTACAATTGCAATGGGTGATTTATCTGTGAATTATGCTTGTTTACTTGAATGAGTAATCTAGGAAGGGAAACTTATTCAATTTCAAAAAATGGCTCAGAAATTGGGAAATAATGACACTCATTAAATGTTCTATAGTCATCTTTGTTAATAAAATTGGAAGAGCTTTGTACTATTTTTCAGCATTAATCTATCAGAGACAATCACAAATTCATAATATATTTACCAAATTATTTTTTGAAATTTATTTTATTTTTTTAAGATTTTATTTATTTATTTGAGAGAGACACAGAGGGAGAGCATAAGCAGAGAGAAGGAGAAGCAGACTCCTGCTGGGCAGGGCTCCATCCCAAGACCCCGAGATCATGAACCAAGCCAAAGGTAGACACTTAACTGACTGAGCCACCCTGGCACCCCTGAAATTTGTTTTGATTAATTTATGTCAAATCTGCTCTTAAACAGAGGTCAATAAGTGATGCCCCATGGGATAAATCCACCTGGCTGCCTGTTTCTGTAACATTTTATTAGAACACAGCCGCCCCAATGCAACCAGCAATGCACCAATGTACCACACCAATGCAGTGAATAGTAGTTCACATATTGTCTATGTGGCTGGTTTTGTACTACATCAGCATAGCTGAATAACTACAACAGAGACTGTATGAACCATAAAGAGGGAAGAATTTACTATATGGACCTTCATAGAGAAATTTGTTTCTTCCTTCTAAAAACAATATTTTGTTTATTGGAGAGAAGGAGAAAAAGAGCAGGGGATAGGGGCAGAGAGAGAGGGAGAGAAAATTCTCAAGCACTGAGCACAGAGCCTGCCTTGGTTGGCTCATTGCCAGGTCCCTGAGAGCATGACCTAAGCTGAAACCAAGAGTCAAGCTTAGCCACGCAGGCACCCCAGAAGTTTGTTTATTTCCGTTTTAGACTATCAAACTGCCATGCTTTGTATTTGTCAACTGAAGCAAGAAATTCAGAAAAAAGTGTATCTAACTTACTAGCTATCTTCACCAATTATTAGCATTGGACACATTTTTCCTTCCCCAAAGATAAATAAACACAAACACTCCCAATGGATGTGATTCAGTGTATATCATAATAACCTATACAGATACAAGACAAGAAAAGGTATTAATTTTCTATTAAAAGCAATGTGCTAATATATGAGAAATGAGAAAGAGCATAACTAAACTACAATATATATCTTCCAGAAGAGAAGAATATTACAGAAAAAGAAACAGAATCAGTTATTATTTTATAGTACATGTGGAATAAACCCAAGCTAATTAGAATGGGCAATAACAAAATATGCCAATGTGTTATGAACAATAATGTATTATCTATAAACCTATTCTATTCTTAAGTTGTAGAAAATGCCAAGCATAATTACAAAATATGTATTCAAAACATGTAAACCACTAATTT
Organism: Taxidea taxus jeffersonii; assembly: GCA_003697995.1. Taxonomy (NCBI): domain Eukaryota; kingdom Metazoa; phylum Chordata; class Mammalia; order Carnivora; family Mustelidae; genus Taxidea; species Taxidea taxus. Next base: position 130,517 of record ML106815.1, read on the forward strand.
TCCACTTGTAAAAGCCTGATTCAAAAAGCAATTTACTTTATGGTTTACTTAAGCTTTGCAACTACATTAAAATATGATAGTATATACACAACAGCTTGTTAACAAGATTATCATAACATTAAAATCATAATGTGGCACTTCAATTATGGATACTTAAAATTAAAGCTAATCCTCACAGTACCAATTTTTATCTCCTAAATAATTTTAGCTATTAGCTGCTCATTCAAAGTCTGTATCTAAAATGATAAGCATTCTAGAGTAAGACTTAGCTCTGCACTTTTCTTTGGTAGCAAAACAAAAGCTGTATCCCTTCCTTTCTAGTCTTTAATACACAATCTTAAGCTACTAAGGGGAAAATGAAATTTTCTTGTTAGCATGGCTAAATTCTATTTATGTATACTGCTGCTAATTTGTTGTTTTAAAGATAAACATACAATTTACCAATGATTCATATTTTCTTCTCTGGTCTATCATTTAAAGCTACTCAGATGCCATAAAAAGGTAGTTACCATTTTAATTTGATTTTCTTCTATAAATACTCCTTTCAAACAGTGTCTAGTACATAGCAGGTACCAGGTTAAATGAGTGAATGGATATTTAGATTAATAAACATGATAATGCATTTAATAAATATATTATTAAATTAACCTATGCCTGATTTCATTTGTGCTATTGTTTTAAAAAATTATCATTGATAGGTATATGATCAATATTTCTCATATTCAAGTTCTAATTAAAATTCAAAGTAGAGAAAAAGATTTGTAATTCAACATAGTTCCAAATTCATATATACCAATCACTACCAAATTCATAAATAATTCAGAAGTATTAATGCTAAGCATATATTTAATTTTACCAATAAACATGACTGAGAATTAATACAGGACTTTTCTCCTATTTCCCATGAATGGTGAAAAAATTAAAATATCTTTGGCCCATAAAAAATTAAATGACAAATCTTGCTTTCATTCACCTCTGGAGTGAGTGAAAGGAACATTCATAATTTATACTGTAAATAGATGATACCAAACATATGTTTGTTTGTACCCATATGTATTTGTGTGTCAAATGTATCTATGTATATATATATACATATAGTTGTATTACACAAGTTGCATGAAGTTAATTACACAGAATATATAACCAAATTCAATTAATTTCATATATTTTAAGTAATTAATCATTTCCCTAATGCCTAATCTACATTTTCTAAGCTGTATTCCAGTATTATAGTTATTAGAGTAGTCATATCATCACTATCTAGAAAAAGTGATAGCATACTTTTGTGTTTAGATTTCACGAAATCTTAAGATATTCACAGCTTGGTTGCCACATGCATATGTTAGATGACCAAATGTAGGAACCTATTTTGGGCATGGTGGAATATGTGCCTTTTTATGTAAGAAATGATAAAGACAAGATAGTCTCCTCTGCATAGAAGAACAAGAAAATACTCTTATAATTTGCTGACCTGGTTGGGGAGGGTTACCTTCTAGAGAGATACTTGCTGATCCCTTTAGTGAAAGAGGACTTGGAGAAATGAATTATGAAGGATCAAGAAATCTGATTAAAATAGAAAACTAAACATTGCTTCTGAATCTAATCTCACAGGTCAAGCTTTTCATATAGTTAAAAAACAAACACAGATATGCACATATACATGGTATTTATGATTATAATGTTTATTTTTAAAACTTTGAAAGCAAAAAATATGTATCAGATGTTGTCATCTATAATCATTGATAACATTATATAACGCATCCAGAATTTTGAAAAAATTGTATTTACCGTCCATACTACTTAAAAATCTGATGATGTTGCTAGAAGTATTTTGTTAATACTTTCTCACCTTATATTTTACTTCAATGACATTTCAAAATTTTTCATGCCCTACATTCATTTTTAAAATTATCTAACACTATTCATAAATATTTAGGTTGTCTTCTCCCCCCTCTTTTTCCTTTTTTACTGTCATAAAAGAATTTCATCGAACCCCCTTGTATATAAAGTCTTTGTAATCCTAAGAGATATGTCTAAAAAGCACAGGAATCTCCAAACTCAAAATACTGTCATACTGAAGATTTCCTTGACTGGGAAGGGAAGATTTAGACAGAGAGATAGAAAGTACACATTTACATATACAAACATACCCATTTACACATATATAATATAGGCATACATACAAATCTCTCTATAAAAATAAGGTTAAGTAGGATAATGTTAATATTATCTTCAAATCTTATTCAGATAGACAAAACTACTCATAGAAACAGTTTTTACTCCAGTTCATGTAGAGGTACTACTTAAAGAAGTGTCAGTGTAGTTTAACCATTATGCTTAGTAAGGGATGCAATCTTAATATAACTTAAACATTAACGTAACAATAAGCAGCTGGGTACCAGGAGTAACACAACCCTTAGCTCAGCTGGTAAACAGTCCCACTACCACTGGATATTAACAGAGAAGTGAAGTTAAAGATGTACCTTTTAGACAAACACGTCTAGAAGAGAAAAACTAGAAAATACTTCTTTTAAATGTCGCTGAATCTCTCCTTAAGACCCGAGTCTTTAATGAAAAGTTTACATTGTTATTTGTATGTCTCCCCTCTCAAAGTCTAATGAGTCTGAAGTAAAGAAACAAGCACATTAAAGCAATGTTAACCTTTTGACTTAAATAATATTTAGAATGTGGTTGTATCTCTTAAAACTATTTTCCAAGCTTACATATCTACACTTTGTATAAATGGCTGTGTTTATGGCCCACCTACAATCACTATTACACACACCAGAAAAAAAGCCAGAAACATAAACTGTGCAACTCAACATCACCATCTAGTGACAGAATTCCTAACACGTGACGAAGCCAAGCAAAAAGGAAGAATAAATTTCATGTATGTTCTGGAAGTTCATCTCTAATAATAAAAATCTAAATATAAATGGTGTCACTGAATAAGTTTGGCTCTGCAATTAAAATACTGACCCCTTATTAGCAATGTTCATATTCCAAAAATATAATTTATATTCTTGCCATAAGAGATACAACCATAAATCTGACCAATCTCTATTTTTATGTATTAAGTCTTTATCTAAAAACTTCATACCGTATTTTTACCTTTTCTTAATGAACTATATGTACCATTCCTTTTTCAGAATTTGACACTCCCTCTTCTCAAGTTATTCAACTGAATTACCTTCCAATTTCATACATGTACTAAACATGTCCCACTATTGCCTCTGGAACAGAAAGGGGGACAGAGAGACACAATTGTTAAAAAGGTTCCACGTTTTACCCTCGATATTTAGAATTTATTACGGGCTCTAAGACCGGTGCAAAATATGATAATACAGAAATCAAATCACTTTTGCATGATAAGAAGTTTGAACTGGCAGCGATAAGGAAAAAATATGAAAAGAAGTTGTGAATTTTACCTCTAAATTCACTAGTATCATACAAAAGACAGAGATTTAACTAAGAGATGCAGTTTTTCCTGTCTTTAAAATGTTTTTTCTTATATCATCATTTTTAGAGATCCTGTACAATATTTCTACACAGCTATGGAACTATAGTAAACTCTGAATAAGTTAGACAAGAAATATTCCCTCTGGTATTCTACATTCTAAGGCTACACTGAAGTTTTCCAGGCAATTCCATTATGTATGACATATGTAAATTCTTGGAAATAATCAGTATAACACCACTAAATGCAAATAATATATACAAAGATTATAATACTTTATACCTTCATTTTATTAATGTTTCATAAATTACAAAGCATCCTTTCCTACATTATTGCTGTTTTTCATATCAATCCTATTAAGTTTTTAATCCTATTTTACAAAAAAGTAAGACTAAAAAAGGTTAATTTACCTAAAATCACAGTTGGAGTCTAAAATCTGATTTTTACCACTTATCCTAGTATTCATATTTTATTCTTTCCATTTCTCCATCTCTTACTTCATTATTTTTCAAATCATTCATAATATGCTTCCATTATAGAAAATTTAGAACAGAAAATTATAAGCCTGAAAAAAGTATCTGTTCGCCCATCACCTAAATATAATAGCTACTTTACTACATTTTAATCTCATCTTCTTCCTCTGCATTCTTTATATTCAGTGGAGATAATGTTCTACATGCAATTTTGTTTCCTGACCTTTTTTAGTGAACATTTTAACATGAGGATTCCTTTGTTACTAAAAACACTATGGTAAAGATCATTTTAATATCCAGAATCAAATATGCCACAATTTACCATTATGTGTGTGAGATATGTTAATACATTTTATAAAGATATTTCATGTTAAATATAAAACATGTTAAATATATATTTTACAAATATATTTAACTTTACATATCTATATATAAATATAAAATCATATACATGTATTTATAAATATAAGTCACATGTATTGCATATATATTATTCATCTCCTTGTCTCCTTAATAGTAGATTACCAGGTTCAATTAAATTTGTTTGCTGTTATGGTCTCATAATTTGAGAAACAGATTCAGATTGTCCATAATTTCTAAGTCTTCTCTATAATCTATTTCAGAAGTTAAATTAATGTGGAAAGGGTATGTTTGTTTTAAGGCTTTCATACTTATTGGTGCAATCCTTTCCTTAAATGCAGCAATCATTTCCACTCTTCTTGAGCTCTGGGAATGAGAAATGGCTGTCTTGCCATTCCAGTGCTAGGACTCAAAAATCTCCCCCCTGAACTGCAGTAATGTCAGTAATCAAGAAATTAGTACATTTTTTACATAACTTATATTTTGTTGGCTGTTACAGTTGAATATTTTCAAAGATTTCTTAATCATACTTTGCCAATTATCCACTGAGCTCCTAATCTTTCTGAATATTTTAAACACACAGCAATATAGTACACTGATGTTGTCTTTTAATTTCATGATTTCTTTCTACATACAGAAGCTTTTTTAATGCAGGCAAAGCTTAGTGATTTCTTCAGCTACTTTTTAGCTTATCATCTCTTTCCCTATCCAAAGCTCAAAAAAAAAAAAAAAAAGTCACTTCCATGTCTAGTGGACTTTGGCTGTTTCAATTATTTCATTTAGCTCTTTAATATACATGAAACATCCTTTAGCACCTGTGAGGTGAAAATGTAAAGTGATTTCTTTTTTCCAAATAACAAAACAACTGCCTCTTATACCACCTATTGAGTGATTCAACATGTCCTGGATGAATCTGGGCACCTTATAGTATAATAAAATCACAGGACCATGCATTGCAACCACTAACTGGTTATGGATAATACATAGAAAACCTCATACATTTCCATCTTTATCTTAAATCTGACCACATTACTAAATTGTTTTATTAATTCCTAGAGTGTTCTTGTTGTTAATACTCTTAAAGAATAATAGTCACTTACCTCCTCCATATCAAGTCATTGTTGTTAATTTTGGTCTTACAAGCATTACCATGTAATGAATCTACCCCGTACCCTTCATTTTTTGAGAGAGCCAGTGTGTGATGTATATGTGGGATGTGTATGAACATGGTTTTGGCCTTACCCTAGCCACTCACTCCACTGATAAGAATCCCATTAGTGAGAGAGGAAGGAACATCAGGTTAGCAAATCAAACATATCCCTGTAGAGTGATGCTCTCCAAATCACAGCCTCTAACCACATACAACTATTTACATTTAGATCAATAAAAGTTAAATAAAATTAAACATTCAGTTCTTCAGTTACAATAGCCATCATTCAGGTGCCTAGTAGCCATGGGTGGCCAGGGGCAATGACAAAAAAAAAAACAAAACACAGACATGGAACATTTTTATTAAAGACCATTCTACTCCAGTTCACAGAAAGTTCTACTGTGCAGCACCGCTCTAGATATCTCCGGGAGCCACAGAACACTGGCCAGAAATGCCGCCCACCCTTTTTTCTTAGGCACACCATTTTACAGTTCCAACTTACTCTGCTGGAGAAAGTTATTTATAATTTTTAAATCTCGAAATATGTTTCTTTGTGACACACATTTTCCTAAGTCCAATAATTTCTTAGGCATCTGGTTAGACTCTCCTCCTGTCTGATTTGATGTCCTATTCTTGGAAATCATATCCTTTCCTATGGCTACAAGAATCAAGATACTTAACAAGTCCCAAATATGCACATCAACCCCCAGTATTTTTCTTGAGTCGTAGAATTATATTTTTCCTCTGCTTATCGCAAATTTATACAAGTTTGCCGTAGCCACCTCAAATTCATCTGAAAACCAAGATATTCTTCTTTAATCCTCTTTTCTCTATATATATTAATGTATATCTAAATATTCAAAATAAAAACATTTGACTTGCCCTTAGTAATTCTCCTTCTTATCTTTATCTTTATCAAGAATTCAACAAATAATTACTGAGCACTATTACATGCTAATACTATGATGAGCCTAAGAATACAAACAAGGGCAAAATAGCAATCCTCCTACTCTCATGGAATTTACTTTCAAGTTGGGCACACAAATAAGCTATAATTTATTCAAAAAGAGTAAGGATACTTTAAAAGGTTTTAAACAGAGTAGCAAGATTAAATCAGGGTTATGATTTACTGAGGCTAAGCCAAAGTCTCATCAGATCTACATTCTAAATATTTGTATATTTCTCAAAAATATGCCCCTGCTCTGTTGACCTCTACACCCCTCCACCTTTATCTTAGTGAGGTAACTGATTTCTCTAGCTCTCTCATCCCCTCCACTGCACTCTCTATTCTGCTGCAAAAACAAACTTTTTAATTATTTTTTTTTCCCATTCTAGGGTTATCTAAAACCTGATCAGGTATCTGGGTCTTTTTTAGCCAGTACACTCCAGAGTAGGTTGTAGCCTCTTGTGTTTAAAGATTCTGGCTACAGGTCCTCATATCTGGAATCAGAGGGAAGCATGGGAGGGGCCTAAAATGATTCATGAGCTGGGATACTGCAAAAAGAACACGTTCAAGACTGCATGGCAAAGACTGGCTGTGAAGAGAGATTGGATGAGATGACAGAGAATTGAGCAGAAAGAAAGAATCCTCTTTTCCATTCTATGTTCATAAAAATGGTAAAACTTTAATAAACAGGAAAAGGGGTATCTAACTTGGTGACAATGCCCAAACATAGCACTCAAAAAATGTCAGTCTTTAGATTCTGTCCTCTTCTGGTCTAGCTTCTCCAGACTAGATGCACTCAAGACAAAAACATCACTGCAGGTGTCCGGAGCCACCCACAGACTGCTGCAGAGGCTAAGCTTCCAAGAGAAGAGAATGTTCCCATAGCTAAGGCTATGTCCATGGACCAAGACCAAAGCTACCATGGAATTTGGGGAACAAAAGAAAGGACTCAAGATGGGGCTTTGAGTCTTTACATCGAGTATTTGATTTTTACACCTATCTCCTCCACTAGGCTATTAGGTCCTTGAGGGGAGAATTGTCTCTTACTCATTTCTATATTCCTGTCACCTGGTATATTACAAAAACCTGATAAACATTTATTAAATAAATGAAAGACCATTATCTATCCCTGCATCGTAACTTCTTCTCCATTAGAATTCTACAAAATTCTAATTTTTATATTTAGTTCTGTCACCCCCTTCCATAAAAAACATGACTTCTTGAAATAATTTACGTTCTTTATCACAGCAAGCTAGAATCTAGGTAACCGGCCTCCAGAATATAGTAACGAACACATTTCCAGCCAGCCTTCTAAGGGCAGCCCCAATGCTGAGGATCTCAGCAAATTATTCATAGCTGTCTCCCACTACCCCTTCTTGCATCCTGAGCTTCTGAATTGCTTCCATCACCTTTGCCAACTTCACACTGCTTCATTTCCACCCAAGGATTCTTGACCCATAAGGAGAGATGTTACCGATTCAAACATTCTGCCTATGTGAGTTTTGTGGGGAAACGTATGTTCAAAAGAGCTTGAAAATTTTTGCTTTACATCAGCTACTAACTGTTCCCCATGCACACCTTGCACCTGCAGGCCTCTATGACTACTCAACTCTATCCCCGCTACCTGTAAAACTGGCCATCTTGCAAGACCTACATCAAATTTCTCACCCTCTCCGTAGTTTTCTGTGATCCAGACAGCCTTCATATAAGGCAAAAATTGATCACAGATGAGAGAACAACTAATTTTTGCCCTTTTATGCATTCTCCTCTTATTCTTAGTCACAGAGCATCACGACTTTTTCCCCATGCTTCTATACTCTTACATATAAAAGAATGAGCTCCTGCTACATTTCCTAAAGGCAAAAAACAAAAGCAAAAATGAAAGTGGCATGCGCACAGTATACTGAATTGTTGAATACTTTGGTTACTGAATCATTCATGTTTAGTGAATCTAAACACTATGAATATGTGTGTACATGTAAAAAACGGGGCTTATGTAAACAAAGTACATTATACAACCATATAATTAAAAGCTGATTTAAATGATCTAGAATACTGCTTTATCTGATAACAGGAGCGACTGAAAGGTTACTCCAACCAGGTAATACTTGTTTTTCTTATTAGTTCATCTCTACTTTTTGAAAAAGCAGGTTGTCCTGGTATTTTCTAAAATGGAAAGTATTACAAAATTTGGCAGAATAATCTCTTTGTACACAATTCTCCCATAACTCAGTTTAGTTTTCCTTGCTAACCAATTTTCTATACTAATTACATGTCCCTTCCTTGTTCATTATATTTCCCTCAGTCACATACATTTCATTCACATTGCCCCTCTGTAGTTCCTTCTATATTTTAGGACTTTACTTTTATTCAGAGCTTCAGAGCTGGCATTCTCTTTGTCTTCCTGTGTGCCTATGTGTTTACTTCAAACTGCATACATATAAAAAGATGCAGAGAGTAACTGTAGTTTTTTAGATAAATATTGTTGTGGACACAATATATTCAAAATCATTGTAAGAGGCATGTACAAAAATGATGTCTTCAACTTATAACTGTGGTAGTTTTAGATACAGGATAAAGACTATGTTGAAAAACAGAAGTTCATTCATAATTTCTACAATGGCTTTTTTTCACAATCTATTTTATACCTTATTTTTAATTTATTACTATTTTTCAAAAACTTCTGTGAATATCTGATTGCATTTTATAGGTGCAAATTCTCTATTGTATACTCAGTTCTATTTTTCCCTCTTTTTTTATTAGTGAAGACATTAACAATAAAATAGGCTCACTTGCTCCAGCTGGTAATTTCTCAGTACTAGTAATATATTATTCCTCTTTTTGTGACATCATAATCATCTGTACAGAAGTACCATGTATCTTTGTGTAGAAGCTACTGTTTCCATTAAATTTAATTACCTCCCCCTGTGGTTTTAAATAGAAGTGGCTTCAAAATGAGGGCAGCTTCTATTAAATTTAATTACTTTCCCCTGCTGCTTGCACAGTAAAAGGAAGGTTACTAAATGCGAGCGGCTTCTAAACTAAAGTATATGGTAACTGTGTCCTAGCAATAACAAAATTGTACCCAAGCTACCCTTCTAGGAAGCCTCATAGGTTTATACTTTCTTTTATTTTTAAATTATTTTTAACTTTAAGATCCTAAAAAAAAAAACATTTATAGGAGGAGATATATTTTAAAAATCAATTATAGTTTCTCAGACTAAAAAGAGGTAAATACACTACTTCTATACAAATATATCAGAAATTATCCCACTGAAATGTTCAGCTCACAACTTTTAAGATTAATCTCATTTGTTGTTTTCTAGCTCTAAGGATGATGAGTTTTATTCCTCACACATTTTTAATGTCTCGTAAAAGATGGATTTAAAGACAGCTTCCTAAAAGTTCTTTAAAAGGTATCAAGTTTGGGAAGATTTCAGAGAAATATTTAGAAATAGTAATGTTAAAAAGTGAAAAAAGAAAAAAAAAACAAGCTCACTATATTTGAAAAAAGTTAATCCATATGCTTTATAAAAGTGTGAAAATGTAAATCAGTTTAAAAACACTATGATATAATCCTATAAAATCTAATAGAATATGAAGTTTTAAATACCTCTTTTTAAGTTAAATATTAATTAGGAGAAAATACTACTCAGTTTAACCACCATTGTGCTGTTTATTTTTTTTATATTCAGGCAGAATTTAGATGAACAATATTTCCATTCAATCACACAGTTTAGTATAAATATAAAACAAGACACCCCTTAAGCATTTTAAGTAACAAATTAAACATTTACATTTTTTACTGTGCACTGAGGCTTAACATTTATGCAGCTTCAAAACCAAAGTACAGCCTCAAGGGAAGTCTCTCCACTGACAAATTAATACCTTAGAGAACAGAGCTGAATGGTGGCAATGAACTCATTTGTTCCCCCAATAATGAAGAATGACTTTTTCTTTACCACATCTGTGACTGTTGCTATGGTGACCCAGACTTACCTCATTGCTTCTCGGAGCGCTCCTCGCTCACCAAGAGTCGTGTGCTTGATGTCATCAAAATTATTCTCCAGCTTCTCGCATTTCTGCAACATATTAAAAAAACACATTAATCCTCCAACATCCTGAGATAAAATTATATCTATGCAATTACATAAAAATATACTTGATTATATTGATTATGGACTCATGAAAAATATGCACACCACTTTAATTGGGTGGGATTCATTAAAATTGACAGTGTGAATTCAACAATAACAAAATAAAAATGTCTTATGATATAGCTATCACACAAGTCTTTTTATCAATTTTTCAAAATGGGGTAAATAGAATAAATTAATTTTATATAAAATTAAAATACAACTCCTAAAGCTTTGAGGTTTAAAAATTAGTTCTCTAAAATGATCTCAAGCATAGCAAAACCAGTTTGAATTCAAAAGAGAAAGTCAATAAAAGTAAGTTTGAAATCATGACAAACTATATAGGATAAATAACTAGTTCTAAAAAAATTAGCAGTTACTGACATGGAAAGATACAGCCCAGTTATAATTATAAAAGTTCCAACATTTGGAACCAAAATTTTAGAATAAGATCTTTAAATAACTATTGTACATATGATATTTATAAATATATGTATACAGATATGTTTAAAAATAAATATATATTTTATACATAGATATGTTTAAAAATAAATAAGTTCAATTATTTAAAATTAAGTGACATTGTATCAGGTTCTCAGCATTACTGGACTGAATTTTCTAACAACTTTATTTTTTATTTTTAATTACAATCTTAACTACATTTTTGTATGTAAAACTAAATGTTACATGACCCAAATAAGTTCTGAGAACATAACATAGTATAGAATTAAGTTTTAAACTAAAAATGTATCCACGAATCTTTTGGCATATTAGATTTTATATAGAATTTAGGGGTATTTAGGTAATAAAATAATTAGAGTCAGCTTTTAGCTAATTTAATGAACTAAAACCTTAAATAGGAATGCGTTCCTTCCATTTTAAATTTTAACTAAAAACACTGTTTTTAGAAAATTACAGAATTTAGATTAATAATTTCCAATTTATAAGAATTAACTTATTTAAAATCTACTGAAATATATAGACTATTTTTATCTTGCTTTTTTTTTAAAGCAGCCAAATTAGAGCAAAGATTTCTAACACATTAACATGTTTTTACAGTGAAAATTACCAAATATATCTAAAACAATTTGAATTCTGAATTATGGTCCTATTTTGGATATATAAATTGCAAATATCTTCTTCTGCTATATGTCTTATCTTTTTACTTTTTTAATAGCATCTTTTCACAAAGAAAATTTATTTTTAATGAGGTCAAATTTATTATTACTTAAATTTATGGTCAATAGTTATTGCCTTTTAAAGAAATACCTGACTTCAAGGTTGTGAATATTTTCCTATATTTTTTATAAAACCTTATTATTTTATATTTCACATTTAGATGTTTAATCCTCTGCGATTAATATCTGTATATGATGTGAGATAGGAAATCACACCACATAGGTAATTAAATCAATACTAATTATTGAAAGTACCATCATTTCCCCACTGTAATTAATCTTTTCCATAAAGTAAGTCACAGTATATATGTGGTCTATTTCTGGATTCCATTATGAACCAATGCTCAATTTTCTATACTTAGGCAGTTTCACACTATTTTAAATACTTATACCTATAATAAATAAAGAACTGCTACAAATAAATATAAAAAAGACAAATAGCTCAATAAAAAATAGGGCAAAAGACTTATATAAACACTATATACAAAATGTCCAAAATTACTGATCAAAAACAAATAAACAAACATGCTCAATATCACTAGTCATTGGAAAGATGCAAACTTAAACAATGGAATTATCATTACACACTATGAAAATGACTAAAATATAAATCATACAAACTGCTTTTTTACTATAGAAAGCAAGTGAAGCACTGCCACTGGAACTGTAAAATGTTACAATCACTTTGTAAAGCTTTTTGAAGTATTTTCGAAAGCTGAACTCATGCCTAGGAATATACTCAGAATAGATTTATAAAATGTTCACCTAAATTCATGTACAAAAATGTTACTAGTAACATTACTCAAGATAGCCAAAACCTGAAACAAGTCAAATGTACATCAAGGTGGAATATATAAATAGATCATTATATAGTAATACAATGGTAAACTACATAGCAATAAGAATGAGCACACTACAACATGGAGTGACATGGATACATTTCACATACATAATATTGAGCAAAAGATGTGACACACAAAAGAGAAAGGACACATAACAAAATTATTCCACTTATATAAAGTTCAAAACAGGTAAAGTTACAATGATGAATCCAAAAATGAAAAAAAAAGTCCATTTATATGAGAATAAAAAAGAATAAATGTTTCTGAATAAATTAACAAAGAAGCACATGACTTGTGCATGAAAAGCACAACACATGAAGAAAAAAATTAAAGAAGACAAAAATAAATGGAAAGACATCCCATGTTCATGGATTATAAGACTTAAGATTGTTAAAATGGTGCTATGCCCTAAATTAATCTAAAGATTCAGTGCAATTCCTGTCAAAATCCCAGCTGACATTTTGTTGCAGATTTTAATAATCTGATCTTAAGATTCATACAAAAACATAAGGGACCAGAATAGTCAAAACATTCTTCAAAACAGAAGTACAAAGTTGAAAGACTCATAAAGGAATTCCTGACTTCAAAACTGACACTAAAACTGAAGTAATCCAGACATTGTGGTATTGGCATAAGAATGGAAATGAAAGGCAACATACATCCACATATACATATTTGTATACAAAGGTCCACAGCATCGTTATTTATAACAGACAAATAGAAAAAAATCCAAAACTCAAAAAATTGATAAAATGATAAATGCAGTATAATGATGTAACAGAATACTATTTAGCCATAAAAAGGAAATTCTGACATATACTATAACATAGATGAGACTTAAAAATATGCTAAATGAAAAAGCCAGATAAAAAAGGCCACACTGTATAATTTCATTTCTATAAAACATCCAGTATAGGCACATCCACAAAGACAGTAAGGAAATCAGTAGTTGCCAAAGACTGAAGAAAGTGGGGGAATGAGTGCTAATGGTAATGAGGTTTCTTTTGGGGGATATAAAAGGATTTTGGAATTAGTGGTGATAGATGCACAACTCTGTAAATATACTAAAAACATGTGAATATGAACATATGAAAATATGTGAATAAAAATATGTGAATATACATAAAAGTGAACTCTATGGTATGTAAATATATCTCCATGAAGTTATTGTAAAAATAGGCAAAGCTAATCAAAATAGTGACCACAGGAGACACAAGAGGGTCTTCTATAGCACTGTTTAATTCATTTTGTGAAAATTCATGGAACTGAGTACTAACATTCTATTTTTCCATGTGTAATTTTAATGCAATAAAAATTTTTTAGAAGAGAGTTTGAATTCTGGTTAGGAAATCATAATGCAATCACATATCACTATGGTTAGAATGTAAAAATGCATGTCAAGAAGTTCAAAGTATCTGACACAGTAAATATTAGCTATCAACTGATAATCATAGAATAGCATTTTATTGTTTATTAAAATTCTGTATGAAACAACCAATTCCTATAACGAAGTCTAATTTACCCTTATTTGAAATGAAATAACTAATTCAGATTACCAGAGAATGTTGAATAAACAAAGGCACTTCTCTAAAATTACAGTTTTCAATATTTTTCAAAGTTTCAGTTGTGGGTTTATATTTCTTTTGATTTCAAAATAATTCAGCAGCAAATGAAATTCATAAAGCTTTCGGAAATATCTGTACATTTTGTGTTGACTATGCTGTTTTCTTAATATATTACAATAAAATAAATGCTAACAATAAAAGAAATTTAATGTAAAACAGGATTGTTTCAGTATTTCTTAACATTTCTATTAAATATGCACTTTATTAAGATTTTTCCTCCTCTAATTGTTTGCCAGTGAGTTCATGAAAGTTTTCATTTATTTCAAATTGTCTAGGAAGTTTCTAATCATTTTTCTTTACTTTTAAAATGTACACAAAGTAATAAAAAAATAAAGTCATGTAATAAATTCAGTTACAACCATTTGCTACATGCAACCTACAACATAGCTTACTGTTAACAACTGCTACTCAATGCCTTTTGGAGTAAATGAATACCTAAAAAGACCCAACCACAACTACTAGTTATATGGTATTTGGAATATACTACTTTTAACCTTCATATAATTAAACTTAATAATATATGAATAGTATCTATCCATAATTCTAAACACATCTCACAATGCAATTTTCAAAGTTGCATAATATTCCAGTGCCTCAATGTGCTGTTATTTATTTAGCCAATTTCTTTTTTATTTGGTTTGCTAATGATATATTAAACATAGGACAGGAATATATAGTTGAAAATTAATTAAAAGCTTAAAAATATTTCAAAAAGAAAAACAAACGTTCATTGACTGAGATTATTCCCATGTAATTCAAATTGTTTTCACTTAAAATGCACTCCAAGAATGTGACTATTGTATTCTATGGTAAAGTCAATACTCGAATTCAAGATTTCTGATTCTAATTTCCTTCACCCCTGCAATTCAACCATTAATAGAAAACAATGCATATTTTCTCTTTGGCCATATAATTTTACTTACTTTCCTCTGCAACTAGGTCTGCCAACTCCAACAATTTAGATGAATTAGTGCTAAGAGACATATTTAAATCTTAAAGCAGAAGGTTTCATAACCCTTCTTTTTTTCAAAATTTACTACTTGATTTTAGATATGGAAAACAGCACCTACCTTTATTTGGTGCTTCTCACAGATGGTTTCTAAATCAGATGTGAGAATAGATATTTCTATTTAATTGCTATATTGGTAAAAATCTCTAATTTTAAATATATAGGCACACACGTGTGTGCGCACACGTGCGCGCGCACACACACACACACACACACACACGTTTTTGCTAAAGGGAGTCATTTCATAGAAATAAATCTGTCCCCTGACAGGATATATTCGTTTTGTATGGTTCAAAATCTTCTACACTTTGCATTTACCAACAGGGATTAACAAAAACAAACACTGTATCTGAATCTCTTTATTTAAAAATAAGTGTATTGAATTAGGGTACTCTCTTTAAGACACACATGCTATAGGAAATGTGAGATTTAATTGTTAAAACTGATGGAAGGGCCTGCTAATTGCACTACCGTAATTAAGAGAGAATTTTAAGATCTCAGTCTAGCCATTTAACGTTACTCCCTAGACTAGAGCAATAATGCTCATGGCAAAAGAAAGTCACAGATAACAAATATTTAAGGCAGCCTGCTACAACAGTGTGACAGTAGCTTAGAATCAAAAGCAAACACAGACGAAGTCCACAAAAGCCTCTTGTCATCCCAATATTGATGTCTGAAGTCCCCTGGGAAAAGCTGTGTAATAAATACAATAAACAAAAATTTAAAAATAAGCTTTTATTATTTCTTACAATTTATAAGTCCTTCCAAAAAATGAATGTTAATCTAATCAATTTTTGGAAAAGTTCATATTACAGTAAAGGTGTAGATAACCTTTAAAAAGACATGATTCTTAAGGAAATTTTTAATTTTTTCAAATTTATATTTTCAAAAATACATGTTTTTGGAATCTCACATAGATGTAGATGCTATTAAAACAAATGCATTTGCCTCCTTTTCTATGAAGTGAACTGAGAACATAAAGAAAAAATAAATTGTTTGTTTTGTCTTTTGACCCTGAAATCCTTCATGACCTCCCCTTCTCTTCATAATTTAAAACTTTATCTTAGCCTCCATAGTTGCAGAGGAATAAGCTCATGAAAGACATTTAAAAAAGAAAAATTATTGGATTTTGAGTTCTTAAAGGCTCATCCTGAGCATAAACCATAGAGGTGAAAGACTATTTGTCTAGTTTTTCTGGCCACAGGGATAGGAAATGAGAACATTCTCCTGAGGCAGAAGAAAGGAAAGTTGAACAGGGAGCCCTGAAGTGGACCCAGCAAACTCACTGTGGCTCCAGAAATTGAGGATAAGTTCTCAGTACAAAGAGAGAGTGAGTATTCCAGAGCATCTATAAGTATTTCTTCATTTTAATGATAAAAACGCTTAACTTCAGCTGTGATTTTTTTTAAAAGATTTTCTTTATTTATTTGACAGAGAGAGAAATCACAAGTAGGCAGAGAGAGAAGAGGAAGAAGGCTCCCGCTGAGCAGAAAGCCCGATGAGGGGCTTGATCCCTGGACCCTGAGATCATGACCCGAGCCAAAGGCAGAGGCTTTAACCCACTGAGCCATCCAGGCACCCCTAGAGCAGTGATTTTATTTGGAAATGTTAAAAATTACATGTTTTGCTATGAGGTAGAATGGGAACCCAAAATGAGTATCATGTTGACTAAAAGAAAAGAAAAGAAGGCTCCATGTTTCACACTCCCTGAGCCTGCACAAAGCTTATTGTGCCCAACAGAATGAAAAAGGAGGTAGGAAGGAAGGAAGGAAGGCAGGCAAGCAAGCCAGCCAACCCTGTAAACATTTAATGATCTGTTAGCTTCCCCCAAAATACTTCCATGTCCTTTGAAATGGAAATCAAATCCGATTTTTTTTTTCTTCAGGAACAATGTTTCAGAGAAGAGATATATGAGTTTAATTCTAATTCAAACAAATGCTATTTTTTTTACCATAATGAGAGAAACATCTCAAAGAGCTAACACCTTTATCTCATCATCCTATCCATAAATAAAACTAAACATCAGATCCGTTGGGCAAGAGGCAAACAGACTTAGTTTCTATTCACTAATAATATTTCCCTAACGTTAAGGACAACTGTAACTTAAGTGGAGCCAATGTCCAATCAAAATCTATTCTTGGCCTAGTTCACATAGTATGGATCTGAGAAAAATTATAAACTTATTTTTATGCAACAGATATTTAATATGTTGTTCATTCTAGGGGATTCTATATTGTACTATAGGACTATCCCAGAAGACAATTTCAGGCATAAGAAAGACACAGGGGACTTAATTTCCAGGATACAAAAAACTTCCCAACTATTCTAAAAAAAATTAACCTTGTCCATGGTGATGACTTACTTGCCTTTCCTACTTTTCAAGGGCTTAATAATTTTCTTTGCTCAAGGTAATTGCAACCACCAGAGTAGACACAATGTATTTTATAGGAAAGAAAGATGGGAAAGGCAGAGGGTAAGTAAAAGGAAAAGGGGATACACACAATGAATAAACAAACTACTCCTCAGATTAGCAAGCACAAGTACAAGAAAAATAAGTGATTAGTAATAAAAGACTGGAACAAGAAGCAGACTACTAGCCTATGGCTATGGAACAAGCAAGTGGGAACACAGTAAAAAAGGAAGGACATGAGAGGTACTAGATTTAGTTCTGACTAGGTATGCTATTTGCTACAGCAGGCAAAGGTTATCCCTACGTAATTAGTAGGAAACTGGAAATTCATATCAGCAACTATGCTAAACTTCATAGTTTTTTGGCGTATAAAGCTGAATTATGGTAAACTAGCAAACACTAAGGGCTTTCTCTGTGTTAGACAATTCTCTAGGAACTTTGCCCATATAATCTTCGAAACAACATAGTGACTCATATTTTATAAATGAGGAAAGAGGCACAGGGAGACTAAGATAACTTGCCCAAGATCATATAACTAGTAAGGGATACAGAGATTTTAACCCAACTAGTCTGTCCTCAGAGCCAGACTTAAATCCCTTAGAGACTTCTTCAAAATAGTAAACTGAATAAAACGAATATAAAAAAGTTCTGAATAGGTTCTCCCCTAGGTATTGGTTGTTAAATTTAGATACTGGACTGGATGGATAATAACAGTTTATTAGTAAAGTGGGGCCCAAGTTCTTAAAGAATTCTGTTTTATTTCTGACATGCTATTCTTTACGATGTTAAAACAAAAAAAGGAATCCAACATACACATGTTTAGGCCACATTAATACCCATAAATATTTTTCATGCAACAGTCTTTATTTGGGTCTGTGACACCACAGTGACAAATATAATGAGCAATTAAATCCCCAAGTGCTCAGATTTTGGCAGCAATTAAAGCAGAAACTAGAAACTAAGCATCAAAAAGAACTGGTTTTGGTGGCCTTCTGCCAAATGAATTCCCATGGGTTGAAGGAAGGTCTAGAGTCTCAATTGTGATAGATTTTATAGTGATTTATATCTCATCTGTGTTAAGGGTTATATAAAAGTATAATAAAACAAACAAATAGAGTATCAATAGCAGCATGGTAGTAAAATAATACACAAGGAGATTTCTGAATGTTAAAAAATTTAAATAAGATTACTGAGTTATCTTTGCTTATATTATACCAAACAATAACAAATTCAACCAAATATCTACTGATTCATATGCTAGATGGAGCTGGAAATAAGCATAAAGTTAGCAAATTACATTATTCAATTTAAAAACAAACTATTATCATGTGACTTAATTTTCATAGGACTGCATTTCCTTTATGAAATAATCACAATAACACTAAATAGCTTGGATCCAAAATTTACATACTAACCTAAATTTTAAAAATCAGAACACTAAGTGTAATAAATGAAGAAACTTCTATATTACTAAGGTCATAGAGAGTTGATGGCATAGCTACTGAAATATAAGTCTTGGAATTACTAAATCATAAAAGCTCAATTGATTAAATTTCAATTTAGAATAAGTTCTTGAAAATTCTACTGTATATTAGGCATCATACTAAGCACCAGGGATATAATGATCAATAAGTCCCCCAACTTGATCACAGTATAGTGAGAATATAGAACAGACAGAGGAATTAATTCTCCTTGGAGCAGAGATATTTATAAACTTATTACTTCTGAATGTCTTTGAAATGATTCAAATTTTTCTAGATTAAGGGGGGGAAAAGGCTGAAATAGTAGAACTGGCTCATCCTTCAGTGTCACTGCCTGCCTACTAGCTACTTTCCTCCGACAGGACACTTAACTCAGTTTATTGTAAGTGAACTATACTTACTTACCTTCTAGGGCTGGAGGGACATCTGTATGCCCCTATTCAGCCAAAAGAAGTTACAGAAGATGAGACCTTCCACTCCCAGAAACCTTAAAGATTTAAGGATCAAAGTTTTTCAGGGGGGAAAAGGAACAAAGGCCAGACTTTGCTGCAGCTCATAGTCTTCAGGCAAGATTCCTGAGACATATAGATTATATCACTACATACAGCAACCTCAAGGACTTCCTTTAATGTTTTACCACTATAGCTTTGCTCTAGTTAGTGTACTCTGCTCTGATTACCACAAGCATCTCTTCCCCCCATTACCCCAATGATATATGTTAGCAATCATCCCTCAAACACATGGCCCACTGATAGACATTTGAAGGTTTCCATGACTAATGTTTTACTAGACAACAGTAATGACCTTTTCTTAACAATAGCTAGCCCTTCAAGGTCCTAGAAGCATTGCTTCCAAATTCCTTGAGATTGTCCCTAACCCCCACTAAGAGTAAATGATCAGTCACTCCTCACAACCCCAGTGGAGCTCTTTCTGCCCATGGATCCTATCCCAACACTATAATAAAAGAACAAAAAAATGAGATATGTAAATCACTTAATACACTGAATAGAAACTTTTTAAAAAAGATTTTATTTATTTATTTGACAGAGATCACAAGTAGGCAGAGAGTCAGACAGAGGTGGGGGGAGCAGGCTCCCCGCTGAGCAGCGATCCCAGGACGCTGAGATCATGACCAGAGCCGAAGGCAGAGGCTTTAACCCACTGAGCCACCCAGGCGCCCCTTGAATAGAAACTTTTAAATAAATGAAAGAAGAAGAGTAAAAGAATAAAGAGGAGGAATATCACCCATCATATTCTAGAGGATCATATTTATAAAGTGAGATAGAAAAATGTGCATTCTTCATGTTTTCCACCTAATTCTTCTGAATAATAAAATAAAACAAATACAGTCCTATGAAACTAAAAGATTTTTAACTTTTTGGTCATAAGATACTTATGAGAATATAATAAAAATCATGACCCTTTCATCTTATAAAATTAAATACACACACACACACACACACACACACACACACACACCCCAAATGCTATATACCATTTTAGTGAGTCACTGGATCCTCTAAAACCCATCTATGGCCCTATTTCTCTGTTCACCAAATTTTATCAAGAAATACAATTTTGCAATGTACCCAGATGACATAAAAATGAAAGTTACATAATAATTAGTTGTCCAAGTATCCTGAGAAGCAATCAGTACACTAGTTGGCAAATTTCTATTCGAGTTTGATAGTGATGTTTAAGTGCAAGCTCTTAAACTACTAATAAAGTATATGATGCAGGGTGTCTAGGTGGCTCAGTCATTAAGCATCTGCCTTCAGCTCAGGTCATAATCACAGGGTAATGGGTTAGAGCCCCTCATTGGATTCCCTGCTCAACAGGAAGCTTGCTTCTCCTTCTCCCACTCCCCCTCCTTGTGTCCCCTCTCTGTCAAATAAATAAAATCTTTAAAAAATGTATAATGCAAAAGCCAATTCTGTTACCAAGGTAGAAATGAAAGCCAGTCATCACTTATTCATTCATTCAGTTATTTACTTAGAATCTAATATGCCACATACTATGCTAGTCACTGGGGATACCAAAGTTAAAAAACAAACTATCCTCATTTTTTAAATTTTTTTAAGGATTTTATTTATTTGACAATAAAATGGAAATGGAATTTCAACTCAATAGGTTATTTTTATCAGGCATGTATGTTCCATATCAAGTGGAGGAATCATTGCACATATTAATCATGCATTAATGATCATTACAAATCTCAGACGGCTGAAAGTCTGCAGCATATTATATTTTGAAGGACCAACAGGGAATTTTCACCAGGGTGGGCACAAGTCTTATGGAAGCAATAAAAGACACATTTTTAAATCTGAAGAATTTAAATAGCATACTCTAAGCTACTACTACAACTGTAGGGTGATTTAACATTGATTAATTTAATGGTTTTCTTTAGACAGTAAGGTAAACCAGTGCATATGTTTCTTACATAGTTAGAAATTCCTAAGGTCTAAGTTCATGTAAGAATAAGTAAATTAGGTAAACGCATTCTTCCAGTAAAATGTAGTATTTTAATTTTGGCACTCTACAAAACTAGCCCCACTGAAATTGTTTATAAGTCAAGTAAGAAATGATTATATTCAGATCTTTAAAAATTCTAGATGAACATTCTAATACCAATATGTAATTTCCAGTTCTAATCAAGAGATTCATATTTCAATAGATAATTACTTTTCCCTTTGGTATGTCTTAACTAGTTTAATCCTTTCAGGGAACATTAAGACATAATCATATTTAGCTAATGTCATTTCACTAATGGTGGCCAGTTACAATCAGGCCCTGTCTAGGAAAATCTTGAGTCACAGTGAAATGGAATATAATATATAGTAGGAGAGGTAGGGGCTATGAAGACAGGAAATCTGTTTTTAAGTTCTAGTTTTGCAATTAAATTGCTTATGTGTTCTTCTTAGGAAAATGCTTAACATCTCAATCTGGAAATACTCCCTCATGGAATAAAGTTATCAATGAAAATGATAAAAGTAATGATACCCACTTGAAGGACTATTGTGAGGGTAAATTAAAAGAGATCATGTATGTGAAAATATATTCTAAACAAGATACATTTTTTAAAGACATTATTTATTTATTTGACAGAGAGAGAGATCACAAGCAGTCAGAGAGGCAAGCAGAGAAAGAGGAGGAAGCAGGCTCCCTGCCGAGCAGAGAGCCCCATGCAGGGCTCAATCCCAGGACCCTGGGATCACAACCTGAACCGAAGGTAGAGGCTTTACCCACTGAGCTGCCCAGGTGCCCTGCTAAAGAAGAAATACATTTTTAAATGGACAGAATAAATCCCATTTCCAGGTTCAAAGTCTAAATCAAAATGTATATTAGTTATGTTTACTTTGAAGTATGTTAATATTTTAACTTTCATTCATGGTAAGATTTAAGTAATCTTTTAGTACTTTCCAAGTAAGCCAAAATTGAAAGAATTGTGCTGCAGAATCCTATCTGTTGATCATTAATTCTTTGTATCTAAGGAAGGCTGACAAAATTTGAGATTAAGGATTTTTTTTTAAATTACCACACAGTTCTTTACATAATGCATGGTTATGTTTTGATCAAGTCTCACATGGCTTATAGGAAAATCAAATGAAACACAGTATCATTCCTTCAACAAATATTGTAGAGAAACTGTGTGCCAAATACTGCCAATCTCAAATCACACAAATCACCTTAGTATTTGCTTCTTGGAAGATATTATTATTTACTTATACACTTAATCTTGACAAGAGGAAGGCTTTCTTTCTTTTTTTTTTTTTAAGATTTTATTTGTTTATTTGACAGACAGAGATCACAAGTAGGTAGAGAGGCAGGCCGGGGGGGGGGGGGGGAGGCTCCCTGCCAAGCAGAGAGCTGGATCCCAGGACCCTGGGATCATGACCTGAGCCAAAGGCAGAGGCTTTAACCCACTGAGCCACCCAGGTGCCCCAAGAGGAAGGCTTTCAAAGAGGAATTTAAATAATGAAAATCTACTATTTCAATGAGGAAGTTTGTTCACCTTCATGTTTTTTATGATCCGATCAGTCTCATTTGCTACCAGGCTTCCTCTGCTCAATTTCCCTTAGTCACAGGCTGCTTCTTTCACACAAAACCACCCTTTCTCCTCCGTGCCTTTACATTTTCTGTCCCCAGTGCCTGAAATGGGGTCTTCTCCCCCGCCCCCCAAAATTCACATGGCTTACTCTCTCATCTCATTCAGGTCTCTGTTTAAATGTCACTTCCTTAGAAACATTCTCCCTAACCATTTTCTAAAAATGAACCCACACTCACTCACTCTCTGCTCCTTTGTCCTACTTTTTAATTATTCTTCATAACATCTTTTATACTTAGCATATTATATTATGGTATGTTTTAAATAGGACTGTAAGCTCCATGAAAGAAAGAGATATTTGTGTTTTATTTTACTACTGTACTTCCACATAGTAGTTAACTATTAAAAGTTTGTTGAGTGGATGTTCTAGAAACTTCTACATGCATTTAGTCATATGCTAACTTCAATTAAAAGTATAAAGTGAAGTCAGTGAAAGCAGTTATCTTTCCTCTCAAGGACATTCCATTATAGCCTTATCTTAATGACAACATCATGGTCCAACTTTGGTTCTTCAGTCATACAAACTAACAGTTAATTTTGTCAGTCCCTGATGATGAGTCTGCCTTTCCTGTTCTGTCCCACACTAACCAAGTTAGCAGAAACAGATGTAAAAAACTAGAGTGGAAATGCATTCAGTTATTACATGAAACTGTTAGAAGGAGCAGGCTATTGTGATAACATGATCAGTGAAATTTAACTTTTAGGAAACCCACTATGGAATGACAAGTAAAAATCAAGTGTTCCTTAGTGAGCATAAATTCTAATCAAAAGTAATCAGAAACCTTTAAAAAGTTTTACTTCAGAAAGACTGCATAGAATATTCTTGCATTCCACAGATGGGTCCATACAAGTAATAATACTTGGCTTAAATAGACACTGCCCTGGTTAAGATTTACTTATTCATTTATTTATTTATTGCCTTGTTAAGATTTATAACTCATCTTTTCCTATCATTATAGTTATGATTATAGGAGAGTTATGCCCTCCTAATAAAAATTTTGGTGGCGTTAACCCGAAACAAATCTTGATCTGCCATTGAATCTCCCAAACTCTTTAAGATAATGTTTCCCATATATACTCATAAGTCATACTCAAATGTTCTTTCTAGTGAAAAATAAATCAAAAAAATTATTTGCAAATCAAATATACCAAGAAAATAAGGACTTCCAAATAAGTATTTTACAAATTGTTACTATAGAAAGAAAAAAGCGACCAAACAAACAAACAAAAAAACCCTGAAAATGCCAGAAACTGCTGGTGTTTATAAAATGTGCTAAAAATAAGAAAAGCGGGGGAGAAAGTTGTATTGTAAATCATAATCTATATTTGTATCATTTTCTCCAGACTTAGCTTCAATTTCTAGTCATTTCCAGCCCTCTCGTTCTAGTTCAGCTTTATGATACCTACAAAAATAGTATGTTTGTATATGTATTTTTGATGAATTACAAAAACCTATTAGCCAAACTCACCTTGCTACATTCAGTGATACAGTGGAAGACCGATAGAAAGCTACAGAAGAAATGGAAGTTTTGATCATCTTATCTGTCTTCTAAGCTTATCTGTGTGCACTCACATTTAGACACTTCTTTAGCACTGAGGTGGGTACAAACCAGCGTTAGCTGCACAAGTTAGCTCCCTGCTGGCAGTTCCTTGTTATGATCTTCAAATGAATGAGAGGACTTCATGTACCTTCAAATGTCCTTCTGGTGGATATTCTGTGCCCTACTATATTAAGTGAGCCTACTATGAGAACACTAATTCCAAGAAGATCAAAATTTTCCCAAAAGGTAAGTCTTCACAGATGATATGTTTATGAATTACTTTCTGTAAAAAGTCCTTGTACCAAAACAGAAAATTAAATTCATTGTTTTAATACTAACAAATTCACAGTACCAAACACTTCATATAGTGGCTGATTTATTATCATACAGAAGAACAGATGCCATCACTGAGCAATCCATATTTAAATGGTCATCAACTACCATGATCCAACAGCTATTTGACATATGGACACTTTAAAAAACATATATTTACTAATGCCTTTACTAACATCAGTATTAATTACATCACTGAATTATTACCACTAGAAAACCACAGGTTTTTCTATTTTGATAGGATCCTAAACCTATTCTAGGTTAAAATTTGATGCAATCTGAAGGCTTTAAATTTAAAACAATCCCTTGTCCTTGGGGGAATCTCTCTCTGAGATAGTGGGCAGATTCTAGCATAGGTGCCTTCTAAACAGATGAGGAAAACTGCGAAGTCAGGGGTGAAGTAGTATAGTAAAAATAATTTCAATATTACTTCACTGGGCAACAGCAGTATTTTCCCTATATTTCTAAGACAATTTTAGATAGAAGTTTTTCATATAAAGGAATACTGTTAGGAATATTACACAAAAATGTCACATAAATATCTCATTTACTGAACCCAAGGTGTTCATGCATTTATTAATTATGTAGGAAACACATTATTCTCTGTGTTTAACAATTAATTTGCAGTATGTTTAATTTAGCCAAAATCTACAAAAGTCCACTTAGACTATATAGCTTTGTAAATGCAATGCAGGATGTATTGCAACGATATTGTGCAGGCTGTGTACAATGTATAGCTAGGCATGACAGACATGACCGTAGTCTTTTCTCTAGGACTGAGAAGGACCACTTATTTTAATATTCTGTTTAAAAATAAAAATAATTAAAAGCTTCCTATGTATAATTTTAAGTTATTTTAGTTCTGTTATTTGAAACAAAACCCCCTAAGTTCAAAGCAAGTGAGTCAATTCAAACAGGGAGGAATTTAGTAGATTAAGATACTGATATTTAATGATCCTTAGTGTATCAAAAATTTTAAATGTACATTAC
Organism: Taxidea taxus jeffersonii; assembly: GCA_003697995.1. Lineage (NCBI taxonomy): Eukaryota > Metazoa > Chordata > Mammalia > Carnivora > Mustelidae > Taxidea > Taxidea taxus. The sequence goes on from ML106815.1 coordinate 156,553, forward strand.
AAAGAAAAATAGGCAAGCGAATTCAATATAAACCTCCATTAACTGTACCTAAATTGATAAACTGGTTTTTGTTAAAAAAGGAAAAATATGTCTAATACATAATTCCCTACATGCAGTTATGGAATGCTTGTTATTAGATAGATACCAAACAAACAACAAAACCTAAAATAGTATTTCTAATCATTTATCTTTTAAATCACAGGTATATTTAACATTGTGAGAAAAGAATACTAGAACCATTTAAGTTCTTGCGCAAACTTAAAATTCAGGAAAGAAATCATTGTTGAGTTGCAAAACATAAAGCCTTGTAACATCCATTTAGTTTTGGGGGGGAAAAGGGCTTTTACTTGACAGTTACTTACATAAATTTGTATGAGAAAGAGAAGTTGGCAGAGACTTCTAAATTCATAACAATTGTCTATTAGTCTGTTTTTAATAATTTTTCTTTGGCATGTAATCCTCTTTAATTAGATTCCACTCTCTGTTGTTTCAAGATTCCATAAACTGGTGTCTTATATACCAGCTGCTAAAGCAGGAGTTACTGTCTAAATGATATTCACAATGAGTATTTAGAAGGTTTACAATTATACCCTTGCTAATAAATTGTGCTATTTTCCCCAACAATTTTAAGTGCTAATCTTCAGAAGGCATTTTAAAATTAGCAAAAATTCTGTCAAGAGATTTACAAAAATTGTTAGCATGAAGATAATTATGTCACAGTCCTTGGACTCCATCTCTGATTGTGTGCATAAATCAGAAAATGTCAGCTGTGTTTTCCCTTAATGATTATCCTTACAGCAATATATTATAGTCTAAACTCCTATTATAATTTTTGTTTCTGGCTTCTAAAACACCAGTTATTTCAAAAGTTTGGAACTGATTAAATAATTCATATTCTCCAGAATAAATAATTTCAGTTCTAAAATTTTAAGTATCAGTAATAAGTAGATCAATATGGAAGGTATAAATTCAGCGTTCATGAACTCTCCATCCCAAGAAACTAAACACTTGAATGTGATGTGACAATTTTTAAAAAAATATTGATTAGGTAAAAATCTAACACGGCAGATAGTAGGCATACAGAAGTATAGATCTAAGTAGAAATTTTAAGATATACTTACTATGTATTTTAATGTCAGAGGCACATGAAACAATATCTGTTTCTGAAATATGTATCAAGTTATTTAACATATGCCAAGATATGATTTTTTCTAATAAAAATATGACCTTTATTTCAAAAGGTATGAAATTAAAAATAAATTATCTCCTTTTCTAGATAATCATAAATTAGAAATGTGTTTTGATTTTCTCTGACTAAACAAATGAGACCAAAAGATGAAATTCTGATATAAGTTCAGTAATCAGAATAAAACCCAAAACCTTGGGATGCCTGGGTGGCTCAGTTGGTTAAGCAGCTGCCTTCAGCTCAGGTCATGATCCCAGGGTCCTGGGATGGAGTCCCACATCGGGCTCCTTGCTTGGCAGGGAGCCTGCTTCTCCCTTTGCCTGCCACTCTGCCTGTGCTCGCTCTCTCTCTCTCTCTCTAACAAATAAATAAATTAAAAAATCTAAAAAAAAAAAAAAAAACCTTATACAGTGGTCTTTATATTTAATTAGCTGTACCAGGAAGCATTTTATATGGAATGTTTCTCTCTGTATCAAGCATTTTAGAATTAGCAAAGATAATTCCAGTTCTCTGAATACTTTCATGCTGTAACTGATCAGAATGGTTGGATGTAATAGTTTTTAAAAAATGTATAAGCACATTCAAAAACAAAGAAAAGAAATGAAGAAACAAATGGAAAAAGGGTGTCCTTTCCTGGAACACCAGTTTCATGAAAAAGATCTTGGGAAAAAAGTTTTGAAATATCACTTGTCAACTATAGTTAATAGAGACACATTTTCATGCTACTCAATATTGTGTCCTTTCCATGAAATCTCAGAATGAAAAAAAAAAACCATAATACACACACACATATATGTGTGTGTATATGTGTGTGTGTGTGTGAATTAAGCTAATTGATAAAAGATGGAAACTGAGTATTATTACTAAATTTACAATTATAAACTTAGAAGTCACACAAGTTAACAGAACCATTGCTAGCCCCCCTAAAAAAGTATAGGAGCTAGAATCAGTGACTACACCAGATCCTTGTACACCAATTTTCCGAGAAATAAGTTTGTAGCCTTAGAAACCAGACTTCTTTCCTTTCTGGTTAAACCAACTAACAGACAAAACTCTCTCCTACAAAATACATCAACATTTTCCACAACTTCCTTAAAAATGTTTTAGTAATGCACTCATCAAGTTTCACTTCTCTTACAGTACACTCCTAATAAAAATTATATGCTGAAAATACTGCATATTATGAACAAACTAGCATTTTAAAAATTTTTATTTATTTATTTTTAAGTAAGTTCTATGCCCAGTGTAGGGCCTGAACTCATGACCTCAAGAGTCCTGTGCTCTATCCACTGAGCCAGCCAGGTACCCCTGAATTAGCATTTTTATGTTTAGTTTTTCTTTAATTTCAAATTTTATTTAATAGATAGCCAATTACAAAATATATGTCCTTACAAAATTAGAAAAAAATACAATTATATAAAAATTTATCATCTCATTCCCCAATTTCTAATTTCACTTCTCTGTGCTAACCAATTACTATCTTTCTACAGAGATTTCCATGCTCACATAAACACAAGCTTTATGTCGTGGTGTGTGTGTGTGTGTGTATGTAACTTTTTCTGATGGATCCACCTTTAAAAAAAAAGCCAGCACAATTTTTTCCTCATAACATAAATATATGGATATCTCACCAATCAATAAATATGTCTAAAACCCCCAAAACAGTTTAAATTCCATATTTTAACAATTTAATTAATGATAAAAATGTACTTTTTAAATTCTTTTATTTATTTTTAAAAGATTTTTATTTATTTATTTGAGAGAGAGTGAGAGAGATCAGAGAGGGAGAGGAAGAAGAAGACTTGTTGCTGAGCAGGAGCCCGAAGCAGGTCTGGATCCCAGGTCCCTGAATTCATGACCTGAGCTGAAGACAGATGCTTAACCAACTGAGCCATCCAGGCGCTCCTAAAGATGTACTTTAAGCATAACATTTTGCTATGAATAATGCTATAATATATACCATTGTCCATGGATGGTGGTTTTTCTTATTGTGAGAAAAATTATTCGTAGTGGAAATATTAAGATTTTTTTTTTCATTGTAGCATACATTACTAGCTAATTCACCAAAAGTTTGTACCAATTCAAAACACACTAGCAAAGTAGGAAAGTGCGTAGTGACCTGAAACTTTGTTAGTGTTGGATATTATTAATCTTCTACACATTTGCCAATTTGAGACTGAAAAACACTTTAGAATTCTCTGGCTACTAATGAGGTTGATCATATTTTTATGTGTTTATTGGCTGTTTATAGATTTTTAGATATTTCCTATTCACACTTTTAATCATTTATATCATAAATATATTCCCAGACAATTGTTTCTTTTTTGTTGTTTTTGTTTCAAATTTTTATTTATATTCTAATTAACATATAGTGTACTATAGGTTTCAGGAGTAAAGTTAGTGATTCATCAACTACATAAAATACCCAGTGCTCATCACAACAAATGCCTCCTTAATACCTATCATCCATTTAGCCCATTCCCTGCACCTCCCCTCTAACAACCTTCAGTTTGTTCTCTATAGTTAAGAGTCACTTATGTTTTGCCTCCCTTTCTTCCCCCTTCCCTTATGTCCATGTCTTGTTTCTTACATTCTACATTATGAGTGAAATAATATATTTGTCTCTCTCTGACTTATTTTGCTCCAGCCACAAGACTTGCCATAAATGGCAAGACTTCATTCTTTCAATGGTTGAGTAATAGTCCATTCTGTGTGTATACATATATAGAGATATGTACATGTGTGTGTATATATACATATATATATCTCTTCTTTATCTGCTCACCAATCAGTGGACACTTGGCTCTTTCTACAGCTTATCTATTGTTGATAATGCCGCTATAATATTAGAGTGCATATAATCCTTCAAATTTGTATTTTTGTGTCCTTTAGGAAATAACTGGTAGTGCCATTGCTGGATAATAGGGTAGTTATAATTTTAACTTTTTGAGGAACCTCCATACTGTTTTCCAGAGGGCTTGTGCCAGTTTGTGATCCCACCAACAATATTAGAGGGTTCTTCTTTTCTACATCCATACCAACATCTCTTGTTAATTTTAGCCATCCTGACTAGTATGGGGAGATAATTCATTGTAGCTTTGATTTGCATTTCCCTGATGAATCAGTGATGTTGAGCATCTTCTCCTCTGTTTGTTGGCCAACTGTATGTCTTCTTTGGAAAAATGTCTCTTCATGTCTTCTGCCCATTTCTTACTGGGTTATTTGTTTTATGGGTGTTGAGTTTAACAAGTTCTTTATAGCTTTTGGATACTAACCCTTCATCAAATATGTCATTTGCAAAAATCTTCTCCAACTGTTTCTGTTTGACTAGTTTAGGGTACATTTGACCACAAAAATCATCCCTTGTTAGTTTATTTTTAACAAATGCCAAGAACGATAACCAAAAAATTACATAAAAATCTGTGAGATGGAGGTAAAATGGATTTTTAGACAAAAATTATAGAATTAAAATAAATAACTTATAAAAAACAATAATGTTTTGAAAATTATAAAGTAAGTGTTTAAAACAATTTAGAGCAAAGAAAATAAAAAGAGAATCCCTCTCTACTTGTCTGATGAAGTAAGACTAAATTTTTGAAGCCCGGTGTTGTAGTATTTTGGATGAATCACATTTGGATCAAAAAGAAGCATCCCAGCAGAAAATGGTTTGTTACTTATTTATATGTCTAAACCACAAAATTTAATATATTCAAATGACATCTGAATAACTGGTTGAAATGAGAGGGTAACCAGATACTGTATTTTTCTTGTATGAAAGCATGAACATCACTAATTTTCCCTATTTTTGCCATGTTTACCCTTCTTATTCTACTATTTATTATGTGTTCATTTCCTAAATATTTAAAGTTCAAATAATCAATGAAGAGGGACACCTGTGTGGTTCAGTCATTTAAGCGTCCAACTCTTGATCTCAGCTCAGGTTTCAGTCTGTGGGTCATGAATTAAAACCCCACATTGGGCTCCATGTTGGGTGTGGAGCACTTAAAAAAAAAATTTAAGATTTCAGTAAGCACTTTAAGTTTTTTCCTTTTATTTCCTTTTTATTGTTAAACAAAATTGTATTAACTAGAAAAAAAATGAATGAACTCTTATGCACAGTGATGTCAAATTCATGAAAGGCAGAATTATAAAAGGAATTCACCTGCATCTAGGCCATATCACCTTCTGAATACTCCAGGAGCTATAGCCCCATTCTCAAATTATAACTTGTCTCCAAAAATTTGACCGTTTTTCTTGGTAGGTATTAGTGGCAAAACAGTCAATTTTTTAAAATTCTGAAGTATCAATAACTGTATTTTTGGTAAATGTTTAATGAAACAGACAGGAATGTGTATAGAGTTCTATGCTGCACTTCACTAGAGGAAGTGTTTGTCCAAGAGGTTTTCTTCATGAAGGAAAAACGATGCTCTGTCAGAGATTAAAAATTGAAATAAGGTAAATCAACTTAAATATATTGCTCCCCCTAATGTAGAGATTTGCAAATCTGACCTATTTAAATATTCTTATAAATTTGGACGTGACTCAAACAAAATTATAAGGAAAACGGTATATTTATGTGACCAAAATGCTGCAACAAAAATGCATTTTGAAAACTGAATGGAGAGAGTTGATTATGTAGATTACAAGGCTGAGATAATTTACATGTGATGGAAATTACAGTATCAGTTTTTAAATTAATGGCATTATCAGTCATCATTATTCTCTGAACTGGTCCTTTTATGAGATTATCACAGAGACAAGAGAAGATTGACCAAAAGATTAGTGACCCTTTCATCCCATCATAAACCACAAGTGGTTTAACTTGTCATCAAAAAAATATACTTATCAAAATTTCCATCAACACATCCTGGAAATATTGCACTGCACTGCCTCCGTGACTTGATTCTGGATATCTCTTAGTGATTATCTGGATGTACTTAGTAAGCAGTGTAAAAGGCATCTCTCCCCATGGACTGTGTGCCAAGTCCAATAGTAAAGGCTAAAGAAAGAAAAATAATCACTGCATTCCTGAAATGAATATGTGACATAAGTACTTCTTAATTTAAATCAATTTCCGGACTGATAGGATTATTGAAACAGTATCCTACTGGCTACTGAAAAGGAGTAGCTGGGGGTGAGGGGATTATTGTTTGTTCTTCAGCATAAACAATTCAGATATTTTAACCAAATGAATAGATCTTAAGCTAATTTGGTATATTATATATTTTACTTATTTTGTCATTAATTTTATCAGGCTAGAATGCAATCTCCACAAGAGAAGCAATTTTCCTCCATTTTGTCATGTTTGTGACCCTAGGGCATTTAAACAGTGACTGACCCATACTAGGTGTTCAATGAATGAATAAAAACCATATGACATGTAGAATACAAAATTTTCATTAATATTAAAATTAAACAAAGGAAAAACTTCATAGACATTTTCCCTTGTGGACTGTCTCAGACCTTTTCTGGTAGTCAGTAGCTCCTTTGGTAAGCACTGCCTTATTGATTGTTCTTAACTGACCTGCTTCACAGGGGAAGATGGTAAGTATATCTTAATTTTACTTTTTAATGATCATTAGTAGTATATAAAGAAATATTTCTATTAAACATACTAAATGCTTCAATTTGATAAACTGGGTAGCTTTCTTGCTATCCTTGTTAGAATAATTAAACATAGGCTGCAGGGACGCCTGGGTGGCTCAGTTGGTTAAGCGGCTGCCTTCGGCTCAGGTCATGATCCCAGCGTCCTGGGATCGAGTCCCACATCGGGATCCTTGCTCGGCGGGGAGCCTGCTTCTCCCTCTGCCTCTGCCTGCCTCTCTGTCTGCCTGTGCTCGCTCTCTCTCTCTCTCTAACTAATAAATAAATTTAAAATCTTAAAAAAAAAAAAATAGGCTGCAATCATTAATGGAATAACAACTGTAAGAAAATTAAATTGTCAATGAATACTTTAAAATTACAAAGAAGAAAAAACTCTTATAGAGCTTAATTTTCAAATGGACAGTTTTAAGGAAAATCCCACTACACTGCAATTCAAGATAATTTCTTCCCTGACTAATAGTTACTCCTATGAGAAGACATCTACATAATGTATTGAATAATCCTAATATCTTACTGCACCAATTAAGCATTATATACATATGACATATAGATATATTACATACATTTATATATGCCCTAAAATTCATATAGTACTTACCTTTGTGTAATGATTCTCTACTAAGTGCTGGTGTTAATACCTTTTACTTCATTCTTCTAATTAAATTATTATAATCATAATTAACATAATTATACATATTATTATCTTATATAGCTTACATTTTGGCTTGTTCTGCAAAGATCTGCTCAGCATTCCATTCATTGAAGATTACTAAGATCACTGAACTGAAGGGGGCTTTAAGAATGCAATAAATAAATGTTTGTTGAATTGACACTACTGCCTATTGGTTGAGTTATGAAGTGAAAATCTATATTGTTTAAGAGACTTCCAAAAAACAAAATTCACAACCTCTCAAGGAATTAAAATATTCACTCTTAGGATATTCTTCAGTTCTAATCTAAAGCCTTTATGCTTCTCATCCTCTTGTTCTGCACTCAATGGACATGTTCAATAAATATTTGTTAAATCCCATCCTCTTGTTCTATACTCACTGGAGATAAAAAACAGCTAGTCATCCTTCTTTTGTAAGAACCCTTCATCCTTAAAGACTGTTATTAACTCCCCACTCTTTTAGTCTCGAGCCTAAACAATCCAATCCTTTGCTTCATCATTCTGATTTGTTTTTAACTCTCAATTTATAGATGTGCTTATCTCAGGAATCCACTTTAGGTTCTCAACTTCCTTTTTTATTAATGGAGCTCAAAACTGGACAACTTGTCCTATGCATTTATCCAATTTTGAACATAATCAACCAAATACTGCTTTATAGTTTCTCACGATAGCAGTAAGTCCCTCCTCAACCCCCAGTCTTGATATTCTTAGGAATCAGAATGACACTTTGAATCGCTAGAACATACACATTGAGTGGCAGAAGCTATTTTCCTCATGGCAAATTCTATGTTTCTCTTCAGTATATTCATCAGGATTTTATCATAATTTTACTTAGCATAATTTGATTACATGTAAACTGAATATAATTTCAAGACAAAATAAAACAGAGTAAAAAAGTACCCATATACCATTATATTATAGCTTAGACTTACTTCATTATCTGGCCCATATCCACTGTTTATGGAGCTTTCTGACAATCCCCAATGAACAATATGATACTGGCTGCATGAGAACTTTTATTTCCCCTGGCCAAGTTGAAACTGTAAACTTGATTTTTTTTTAAACACTTGTTATAGCACATAATCAGGCTGATCTTGTTTAGCAATAATCTAGTTATAACTAGATTAAATAATAACCACATTTCTTTCCTTCAGAAGTCAAATATTTATTAACTAAGAAGCAATACTTTGAAATAGACACTCAATATATGTATACATAAATCACTTCTCTGAATTTGATTTGTATAGATTTACTAGATATAAATTAACAAGGCTTATAGAGTTTATTCTAAGTATTATAGTTCTCTGTCTTCTTTTGAGAAAAGGATACGTTCTTATGGAGGGGAAAGATAACACAAATATCTACTTAAAATATTTATCTGAGATATGGTAAGCATACACATTTCAAATGTCAATATTTAACATTGATAACTTCAGAGAGTTAAATACTTTGAGGAAAGAAAGGAGGATAATGTGATAGTGAGGGAGATGGGGGTCTAGTACAAAAACAGAATGGTTAGGGAAGGCCCTTCTAAGGTCACAATAGAGAGAAAAGGAATTGCAAAGACCCTGAGATGGCTTTGAACTTGGCTAATCCTAAGAAAAGTAAAAAGGTCAGTGTGCCTAAAGCATGATAAATAAAGTATATAAAAGTAGAAAATAAAATAGGAGAGGTGGACAGGGTCCAGATCTTATAGAATCTTAAACAAAATCATGATAAAATTTTGTAATTTATTCAAATTACACATGAAACCTTTATGGGGGCAATAGTTGTGGCATCACTGTCTTAAAAGCAAAGAAAAAACATCACACTATATTCTCTTTCTTATTCATATGTGTTAATTAATTTTTTAAACTTCTTAAAATATTACTTCATCATGTGTTTCTATAGACCTATTCATAAAGAAGTGATTTCCAAAAAAACAAACAAATAAAAAAAAACAGTATGAGATAAACTGCTTTTTGATTTGTAGAACTAAGAATAAAGGAGACTTTGGGGAAAATAATCCCTTTAGCTATCATTTTTAGCTCTTCACCGTAAAACCTAACTTGCCCTGCTGATCTCTCACTTAAAGTCAGTCTTCTGGGGCACCTGGGTGGCTCAGTGGGTTAAGCCTCTGCCTTCAGCTCAGGTCCTGATCTAAGGGTTCTGGGATCAAGCCCCGCGTCTGGCTCTCTGCTCAGTGGAGAGCCTGTTTCCCTCTCTCTCTCTCTGCCTGCCTCTCTGCCTACTTGTGATCTCTCTCTGTCAAAGAAATAAATAAAATCTTAAAAAAAAATAAAGTCAGTCTTCTATTTCCAATTGACTGCTAGAATTTGGAACTATGCTATGTCACACAATGTGTTTGACCCTGAACTGTATATTTTTTCATATACAGTTCCCCAGGAATAAGAAAATACTTGGGGGATACAGTGACTGTTAAAAACTAAGAATTAAATTTTTACAAAAAAAATCTCAAATAACTATTCATAAAGAAATCTTTCCATTTGTTTTAATTCTTAAGTAGAGAGAAGATGTAGTATAAAAAGGCTAAAAGAATAAAGTTATTAAAAAACTTATAAATCTGAAGTATTATAATTATTTTTAACATACATAAGAAGCCTAGTGAAAATATTTAAAATTTTTCTTTTTTTTTTTCATGATTTTATTTATTTATTTATTTGACAGAGAGAGACACAGCGAGAGAACACAAGCAGGGGGAGTGGGAGAGAGAGAAGCTAGCTTCCTGCTGAGCAGGGAGCCTGATCCCTGACTTGATCCAAGGACCCTGGGATCTTGACCTGAGCCAAATGCAGACTATTAATGACTGAGCCACCCAGGTGCCCTAAAATTATTCTTAAAAGAGAAGTTTCAAAGCAACCCAAAAAATAAAACAGACTTTAAACACAAGCTTATCCTTATAGAAGGGATTGTTAGGCAAGAAATTAAAGCATGCTAAATTTATCAGATTAAATGAAGGGACTCAAAACAGCCTGACTCCATTTATTGACTCTGATATTTATTGACTATGGTAGAGAAGTCAATTAATTCAAATATGTTAAAAATTTAATATTGTACAGTTATAGAATCAAATAGAGTGTATGACTTATTAATCGAGAGAAACAAATGAAAATTTCAGCAAAAAGTAGACATGATGAGGGTGGGTGGGGTAGGGACTAAGATAGCATACAAATGCAAATGTAAAGTGGTTAGACTTCTATATTTAGAGACAAAGATTCTCAGAATCAAATAACAATAATAATAATAATAATACATCACTATACCAAATGATTTTAAAAAATAAATGGATGGGCCAGGCAAATGCAAAGCACAAGATTATTTATACTGATAAATGGCAAAATCTACAGAAAAGATACAATAATAGGAAACTGAGATGAAAACAGCATTTAAAATATTTTTGAAATAATCCTATCAATGGAAAATTTTAGTATATCTACTTTGTTTAACAATGAGAAAACATCATTCCATTTAAGAACTTTTAGAGATTATATGTAACTATTCTCCTGAAATGTCATATTCAATAAATAAAATAAATCCAAAACAATTCATCCTTTAAGATGATGTAAAAAGTGTCACCATAGAGGATATGGGAGGTTGGGCTGTAATTTGCAATTACACTTTATGTTATTAGGGCAGCAGATACACTAAAAGTTTTCTTTTACATGCATATACCATGCATATATCAGAGTCCACTATTATATGAACATTCAAAATATACATGCATATAATATAGATTTAAATTACTTATTTTAAGAATACTAATGTCAATCTATAATATATAAAGTGGCTATATAATTATGTTTAATTAGATATGATTTAGTGTTATTTCATAAAAGAAAAATGTGCTGTATAATTAATAGCAAGTAGTCTCTCACCATTAGTCAGCATCTTGAGTGCTAAGTTTGTTCTGGAGGTGCTCCCATAAACATCAAGAGTTTTCAGAGGAAAACAACAAAGAAAGATGAAGAACTTTTTCTGTGTATTATGAGATTATGAGTCATATGTTTCCAAACATTTAAAATGGGATCAGTTTTAGTTTGCTTTGAAGTATAACTAAGAATTGAAGGTTAAAATAAAAAAGAAATGTTTTACATATCTTAAGAAAATAATCTTAAAATGTAAATATGTAAAATGATGGCCATTATAACAATATCACAACGGAGACACTGCTAACCGTAGCTAAATCAATCAATCAATTAATCAATCAATTAATCCTGTATGAAAACTTCAAGTTCAGTTCAAAGTATGGATATGTAATTATCACATTGCTGTGATGCTAAAGGCATTTAAATAGTATGTAGTATGATATATGATTACACAGGAAATTTACATACTACTTTAAGGGAACTACATGAGGTTACAAACTAAGATGTATGCTATAACCTCATTTCTCATAAAAATATAGAGGCACAGACTAAGACTGAAACAACACACTTCAAAATGTCAGTGACTTATTTTTCAGTGGTAGGATTTTAAATGATTCCATGATTCTCTGTTCTGTCTATACTTCCTAAAATACTCTACACTATCAAAAATCCTTTGATAGCTAACACTAACAGAATTCTAGCTCTATACCAGGAATTGTTCTACATGCTTTATATGTCATAATTCTTTTAAACCTTACAACAGCCCTATAAGAGAACCATTACTATATTCATATTTTTTTTCAGATGAGTAAACAGATGCACAGAGGATAAATAATTTGCCTGCAGCTTCCTCAGTAGAAACTGACAGTCTAGATTTGAACCTTATTGAGTCTGATTCGAGGACCTGCACCACACTCCAAGTGTTCCACAAATAAGATCTGAGTTATCTTTCATAATTTCTAAAGCACTGTAATAATTATATTAAAAAGGTACGAAACAAACTTGATGAATTTAAGGATTGCTATGCCTGGAACTTATCACCAAGATCACTTATTTCCTTTTACACATATTTATAGGAAAAAACACAGGCAAACATTCTGAAGCAATGTTTGAATAAAGCTCTTCCTAAAGACATGAGTCTTTTCCAAACTTTTTATTTTGTGACTTTCCTTTAACAAAAACAAAATATCATATGTTTTGTTATCCTCAGGAGCACTGAGAAATTTCCTGCCTGAGAAGTAAATGACTGAGGAGGAAAAATTATAGACCATTATGGCATGCTAATAATCCGAATTAGATAAACAAACACAAGCAATGGAAAGGAAGAAAGAGCAAACGCATTCAGCAGAGAATGGTGATAAAGAGTAATGGACAGCTCATTCTCCACAGCTAAAATTGCACAAACTGAGCTGTCTAAGGGAAATGAGTCATCTGGTTCTCAAGTTATAAGGGAATCTTACAGAATACTTTCAGTTTGAATAGCTAACACTGCAGGCAATTGAAATAGGTCTCCAAATATCTGATTAAAGTCATGCACAATTACAACTGGTATAGAATATTTTGCACCTCTTTTACAAATAGTAAAATGCAGGTTAAATTTCCACCTTTATCTTACTTAACGTTCAAAGTAGGTATTAATTAAGAAAATAAATTAAGATATGCTTACCTAAATTCTTAGTTATGAAAATGAAGTCTCAAATTATTTATTAGGACATTATTCACTTCCACAATACATCTTAATGAACTGTTTTGTGCTTTGGTTCAATAGTCCTTTTATTTCATGTGAATTCTTTAACATAAATGGATTTTCACACCAGAATCTGGTTTTAAATCTCTAAAAAATTAGCCTCAGAATACTGGAGTGACTGAATAGGAGGAAAAATAAAAGGAGTAATAATGTGAAGGGTGCTGTGCAATCATGAGAGATAAGAAATACATAAGATCAGAGGGAAAATAAAACTACCAAAAATGTCATCTATAGAATTAAGCCTCCTAATTTTTTTAACTTAATTTGATCATGCAAATTGCCTACTAAAACCATCAGGCTAGGTGATTTTTTATTTCATTGCTTATAACTATAACTCTACCATCTGTTCTTCTATAGATGATATATTAAACATCAAATCAATGATGATTTTTTCAATACATGTTCTTTTGTACAATGTATCTCCCATGACTCTATACCAATTTGCTAATGAAAGAGAAAATCTACTGTCTTTTTTTTTCCAATTGTTCATGGAATAAAACAAAACAATACATTTTATGGAAATCACAGAGTGGAAGAGAACTTTATCTAACAGCTTTCCTAAGTTTTTATCACTGTTTTATCAGTTAACAAAGCAATGATGCTAAAGAAGAAAATATTTGACAATGGAAGTAGCCGTATCTATAGTAACATAAAAAATAGAAGATTTTAATTTAGATTTAAAAATTATAATAAGGGGTGCCTGGGTGGCTCAGTGGGTTAAAGCCCCTGCCTTCGGCTCAGGTCATGATCCCAGGGTCCTGGAATAGAGCCCTGCACGGGGCTCTCTGCTCGGCAGGGAGCCTGCTTCCTCCTCTCTCTCTGCCTGCCTCTCTTTATGCTTGTGATCTCTGTCTGTCAAATAAATAAAATCTTAAAAAAAATGAAAAATAATAAAAAATAAAAATTATAATAAATCTCTAACAAATTATACTTTTGGAACACAATTATTTGTCTAATCCTCATACATATATGTATATATATATGATTTCTGTTGCCCTTTGATATTCTTAATCAAAAGAAGGTACAGGCATATCTCGTTTTATAGTTCTTTACTGTACTTCACAGATACTGCATTAGAAGTTAAAACAAATTAAAAGTCTGGGCAACCTGCATTGAGCAACTCTATTGGTGCCATTTTTCCAAATGCTTTTGCTCACTTTGTGTCTCTGTGTCACATTTTGAAAATTCTTGCAACATTTCAAACTTTTTCATTGTAACTATATTCATTATGGTAATCTGTCATCAGTGATCTCTGATGTTACTATTGACAATTGTTTTGGGGGAGCATGAACTACACCCATATAAGAGAGAGAGCTTAATCCATAAATGTGCATGTTCTGACCACCCCAACTGACCAACCATTCTTCCCGTTTCTCTCCCCCTCAGGCCTCTCTAGTCCCTCAGCAAAACAATACTGAAATTGGGTCAGTTGGCCAAGAAGCCAATGACTTCTACGTGTTCAAGTGGAAGGAACACTTACATGTCTCTCCTTTAAATAAAAAGCTAGAAATGAGTAAGCTTAGTGAGGAAAGTATGTCAAAAGCCAAGATAGGCTGAAAGCGAGGCATCTTTTGTCTTTTCTCCACATCCTTTCCAGCATTTGTCTTTATCTTTTTAATAATAAATGTCCTTATAAATAAATGTGAGCTGATATCTTATTGTGGTTTTGATTTGCATTTCCCTGACGATTAGTGGTATTAATCACTTTTCATGTATATGTTGGCCATTTTTATACCTTTAGAAAAATTTCAAAATTCTTTACCCATTTTAAATGAGGTTATTTTGGTGTTTTTTGCTATGAGTTTTTTATATATTTTACATATTAACCCCTTACTGGATAAGTGGTTTGCAAGTATTTTCTACCATTCCATAGGTTGAACCCTTTCATTCTGTTGATGATTTCCTTTGCTGTGCAAAGGCCTCCCTCTGACTGGGTCTCCCTTGAGATTTTTACTCTCAGACTTGTCCACACTAAGCCTCCAGCAATTTGTCAATTACAGATCAGGTTTCCATCTCTGGCACCAGTTCTATGCAGTTTCCACTCATGAGTCTTTACTCCAGTAAGCTGTGATTCCCTGTATGCACCTGTCTTTCTCTCCAATACTGAGGAAAGGGGTTTGCTCTGGGTCCCTTTCTCTCTTACTGATCCAAGAAGAGTTGTTGATTTTTCAGCCTGTTCATGCAGGATGGCAACTTCCAAGCTCTTTACATGTGAAACCACAAACCAGAAGTCCAGGCTTCTTGATTTTTCATAAACAAATTCCAAAGCTTCCTGTATCATAGCATTTGCACTATCTTTTCTTTCTGCCTGGAATATTCTTCTCCCAGATATCTGGCAAAGCATGTTCTCTTACTTTACTCCTATGCTATCTGGCAAGATCTTTCTTGACTCCCAAAGTCATATAACATCTCCCAGCATGCCTCATTATCCCTAACTACACTTATTTTTTTTTTTCCTGTATAGCATTTATCATCTCTATATTTGCTGGCTTAATTTTTTTTATTCCTTTGTCCCTTTCTAGAATGCAGGTTTCTTGAGGGCAGTAATTCTGTTGCTCTTCTTTATTATATTCTCAGGGCTGAGACAAACACTTGGCAGTAACAAGCAAATTAATGAAACAAAGATTCTAGAGGCCAGACCATGCTACTCTCACACATCTACTGAAAAAAAAAAAAAAAAGTAAATACAGTCATACATGTATCAAGTTCACATTTAATGTTTGTTTGTTTTTTAATTCACTTACTTCTTAGAACACTGTTTATTTCAGGTTGTATCAATATTGAGGTAGACTGAAATTAAAAGTGTTTAGCCCCCCAAGGGATTCAACAGAAAAGACTGTAATAGAATACCTGATTTTCTCTTTTAGGATACCATCTAAAGTATCTTTTAGTGAGGAAAATGATCACAAGTTCTATAAGTAAATATTAAAATACAGCTGCCATATAAAATGTAAAATAAATAAATACATATATATATAGCTGCCAACAAGGCTTTTGACTGAAAAGACTGTTTTAGGTCATAAAAAGAAAAATATACAGATAGTCCTTCTGTATAAAGGATTTTTAGGGAGAATATTATGCTTTTTTATGGTGCCCAAATGAAATCAGTAATAATGTTTCTTATTCAGATATACTTAAAATCTGGACATTTATAAAATTGTGAGATTCACATTTTTATTTTTAGGTAAAATTTTTTAAATGGAAAAATCTAGCTAATGAGAGTACCACTGATTTTACTGAAAAGACATGCCTGTTTTCCCATCATTACAAATTGAGAAATTATTTAGTACAGTACTTCTTAACCTTTTTCTTTTCTCTCTTTTGTTTTAGAATACCATAGCACAGATAATAATAATATTTGCATGCCATACTGAAGTACCAAGGAGTATTTGGCAGTATATATATGGGGCTTGGTGAATGAATTAGTTAGATTTCCTTATATAA
This sequence comes from Taxidea taxus jeffersonii, assembly GCA_003697995.1. Taxonomy (NCBI): domain Eukaryota; kingdom Metazoa; phylum Chordata; class Mammalia; order Carnivora; family Mustelidae; genus Taxidea; species Taxidea taxus. The sequence continues at coordinate 173,070 of ML106815.1, forward strand.
GTAAATTTATGTAAATAAAAATATTTATATATAAGTAAACATAATATAAATATGTCATTATATATAAACACAAAAAGACAAAACCTGGAGTACCAGGAAGACATATTTTGGCCATGGTTCAACCAGAATAGCTCCAAAGGTGGCTTGTTAGCTCCCCCGTATATAGTTCTTCCAATTACATATTCCCAAATATTGGCATTTAAGTGTAAAACAAGCTTAAAAAAAAGTGTGCCAATTACCACATTATAAAATTGTCAGATAGTTTATAATTTTGAAAGTAACTTTAAAAGTAAAAGCAATGTCTTTATATTTATGTGGTATAGGTGGATACTTCTGAGTTACTTTCACAACAAATTTAAATATAACAAAATAAATATATTATTGATTCTTATGCTCATTTGAAATCTATCTCTGAATGCTATAATATATAAAAATTTATTATTAACTCTCAACAAATATGTACTGAGAATGTATTTTAGAGATAATGGAAGAATATAGATAATCAGAGAACGAAGGAGGATTTGTTAGAATGAAACACAAAAAGAGTAAGAAAATGGGAGTGATGGAAATTCTATGGTAATTTTCCATTATGTAAATGAATGAGTACCCAGTAATCAATAAATCATGAATTTTAGGTTTCAATGTTTCATATTCTTTGAAATAAATGATTTTCAAATTTCATCAAAAATAGTTCCCTATTTTCACAAAGAGCGTCCTAAAACAGCCAAAAGTACAAAGTATATACAAGCTTGTACCTGTGGTGAGAAAAATTAAATGCATTTGATGTGGTTCAGTGAACAAGACGACTCTGCTTGTTTAAGCTGTTTATTTTTCTTTTCCTTTCAAATCCAAATAATAGGCAGGCAAATCTGTCTCATTGCCAAACAGTGTCAGTAAGTAATCTTGTACTGCTGGATTCTCAAAGCTCCTAGTGAAAATATCCAAAAGCTCATGGAAGAAGTTTATGTACAATGGAGTATAGATTTTTGCCTCTATTTCTACAGTAATATTTCTTCTTCCACATGCAAACACATAGTGTAGGTTTGTTCCTCAAAAAAAAAAAAAATCAGTTGAAGTATGTATGTATGACAACTAGAGACATTCATAGAGGTAACCAGCTACATCTCCAGCACTCATCCAGAATCAGATCTCAAAAACACTGCCCATACTCTGGAAATGACAAGTGCTCATTTCTCTTTTATTCCTAAACCCACCACAAACTAGTTTCCATTCCCTTTGCTTCAGTGAAATTGTTCTCATCAGGGTCACAAATAGCCTCTGCATTGCAAAACCCACTGAACATATTTCTGATCATTTTTTACTAGAAACTATACATATAGTTCTGTCCATCTGTCTATCTATCTACTGGACATCTTCACCTTGTATAGGCCACAGGAAAATTAATTGCAAAATAAAAAATATTTTCATAGAAATCATTTCTACTTCTCTCTAAGCCATCTTCCATTTGACCTAGGAACAAAAACAACCTCACACAATCCAAATACATTCACTAAATCCAATCTTGTCCTTCAGGTCTCAGCCAAGGTCTCATATCTTCTGGAAAACATTTGATTACGCCCACAGCCCCATCACCCTGAACCTACCTCTGATGTAGCCCATCTTCCCTCCTTTCTACCTTCCCTTCTTCTCTTTCCCTTTCTTCATTTAGTCAACTAATCTGTATTGAAGACTTATTAATTCCCAGTCACTGCTACAAGCATTTGGAATACCATTAAATGGGCAAAAATCTTTTTTCCATGGAACTTCCATTTTACTCAAGGGAGAGACAAAAACTTACAAATAAGTAAATTATATTACACTAAAATAGTTGCATTGTATTAACATTGTTTGTTTATTTGGCTCTCTTCACAAACAATACCGTAAGTCCCTTCACTTACCATGTTTCTAGCATTTTATTAGGTACTTAAAAACATTTAATGAATCTAGAATCTGCCTTTCCCACTAACTACAGATTAGTCTATTCCCATATTCCAGAGCTTTATACAAATTCACTTTAGACTAATGACACCTTAATGTTTTACTAGGATCCTAAAGAGAAGTCCTTTCTGAACAGATCTAGATTACTGTGTTCCATGCATTAATTATTTTCCTTTTATTCTACTTTCGAAGTCTACTTTCCTGATTGCTCTCCAGAAACTTAGTATTATAAATAATTATCTGTAACACTGTAACTTAACGTCATATTGGATTGTTCATCAGGTTATAGACTTTTAGAACTGTCTACTGTTAGTTGTTACATATAAAACAGAATCTAACTGGTTCCTAGGCAGCATATATTGATCTACTTCATTAACTTTAATGGCTGTATGATATTCCATTTATACATAAGTAATTATATATTTAATCATTTTTAAGGACTTTTAGTACTTTCCAGTTCACTATCACTACAAACAATGCTGTAGTGAAGCTCCCTGAATCTGCCGTCTTTCGTCTTTTGTGCTTACCTGAGTGATTCTATAGGTTAGCTTCCTAGAAGTTGAATTGCTAGTTCAAACAATGAATGCTGACAAATTATCCTCCAGGGAGGGTCTGCCAATTCATAACCTCCAAAATAGTGTTACTGCTGTTTCCCTTCCTTCTTTACAGATCCTGTGTAGATGCAAATGTCTGTATTTAATTTTCTCATATTCTGATGATCATATAATAATCCCTTATGAAAGGGAAATTGTCCCTGAATGTGTAGCCTAGCTCATATCTCTCTAGTACATGTCCTCACAGTATACCGCATCACATTTTATCCTAATGACTAACATCATAATGATGTTATGTTATGTCTTTCACTTTTTTACTATCATTCTTGCTTTTCAAAATCATAACCTCTTGAGTTAAATACATCAAGATGAAAACAAGTAATTATAACTTGGATGGGTCTTTAAGCATGAGGTTTTCTTATTTTACTTATTTTTAATAGTTTCTTTTTGTTATATTTTGCCTAATAAATGCTCAAGGAAACAACAGGTACTTTTATCCAAATGATATTTTTCCTGTTCTTATACTTGTTACCATTTTCCCATAGGACACATGGTAGTGAAAAACCCTATAGAATAATTGCTTTTTTGAATTGACAATAAAATGTTATTTTTTAATTGGTGTCTGGTAAGTTGTTTCTTCTAAAGTCCTAAGAACAACCCAAAGTAAAGTATGTCCCCAAATCGTGGAATATCATGTTGGTATATATTAAATTTAAACCTGTTACTTAAATTGTTTAAATATTATTATCAAATCTCTCTTTAAACAGGATGGACCACATGGTGATTCTAGTTAGGGAAAATAAACAATAAAAAAGTAGTTTCAATTTTCAGTACTGTAAATATACTATGGTGAATATAAAGTAGAAGGGAAGTGAGAGGAGGTTACTGGACAGGGAACTTAAACATCAGATGGACTCTGTAGAGGCAGCATTTTTTTTTAGGATTTCATTTATTTATTTGACAGACAGAGATCACTAGGCAGAGAGGCAGAAAGAAAGGAAGAAGCAGGCTCCCCACTGAGCAGAGAGCCCAATCAGGGGCTCGATTCCAAGACCCTGGGACCATGACCTGAGCACAAGCCAGAGGCTTTAGTCCACTGAGCCACCCAGGTGCCCCATGAGAGGCAGCATTTAAATTAAGTTGCTGTATCTTTTATCAGGTGCTGAAACTTCTTTGCTTTGTATTTTACTTTAATAGCACATGATTGTGGCTATGTGATTTTTATTTGCTTATTTAATATATTTTTGTCCATGTGTTCACTTTAAATCCACTTCTCAGTTTGTTTCTGGCTTGTTTATGCTAAATAGTATGTGTTTGGGTTTAATTATAATTAAAGGTGAAAAATGTTGTCTATTATTGATGAGTGCAAACCATTTAAATTTGTGATCATAAATGATCAACTTGTTTTCCATCAAGTGTTAAGTGCCTTTGTGTTGGCTTTAAAATCTTTTCACTATTTTCTACCGTTTATTGCATTTACTATGCTATATTTTCTTGTTTTCAGCAATGATTTGGTAGGAAAAATTCCTTTATTGTAAAAAAAAAAGTATCTTAAATACTTTAATAGCTATATTTAAACTGACATTCTTCGTGTTTTAAAAGCCAATAATTTAATTGTATTAAGAATATTAGTATCTATACTGGTTATTAGATAAGACTGATAAATCACTGAACTCAACCCTAAAACTAATAATACACTATAAGTTAACTTATTGAATTGAAATTAGAAAATAATAAACAACCTATTTGTTGTTCTATCCATGAATACTCACACTGTTTTGAATTATTTACTATTGTGACATCACTTTCATTTATTTTTTATACATTTCTCCTGATACATATGTGAATAAGATTCTCCAGAGTATAAACTGAGTTATAGGGGCTGCAAAAGTAAACCTATACAAAATAATGTCAAACTGTATATGCATTTATAATTGCAAAGCAATATTTTAGAAGTCCTATAAATCCATACTATCTCCAACTATTATATTGTTAGCCTTTTAATTTTGGTCCATATAGTGTGTAAATTTTATCTTGATACATTCTTAATTGCCTTTTCCCTGGTTATTTCTGAGGAAAGAATCTAATGAATTTGACTATTATTTTATGTATAAGGCCATGTATGTTTCCTCATCTGTCCATGCCTCTTCAAGTGTTTTGCCAATTGTTCTGTTGGATTGTCTTTTTCTTATAACATTAAAGAGTCTTTTGTATATAATCAATGAAATAATTTGTTAGTTTTATGAATTGTAGATACCTTCTTTCAATCTGTGGCTTATCTTTTCATCCTTTATATGTTTGGTTGAACAGATGTTCTTAATTTTAATTAGGTTGAATTTATTACACTTTTATTTTATAGTTATTGAATTCATTTATTTAAAATTCTATGAAATTATGGCTATGAAATTTTCCCACTAATTTTGCATAAAAAATCATATGTCTTTTCAATTATAGAAAATGCTTCCCCCCCCCCCCAGCTGAGGAGCATCCTCTTTTGCTATACTCCCTTACTGTTTCTGCCTTATTTGTTCTGTTTCACTCTCCCTAGATCTCCATCTACACAGATTGGATTCCCCTTACTAAAACATAGTGTATATTATTTTCTCTTAGTTTATTTTACATTTATTTCTTTGTGGTATGCTTTGAGAAATAGCGTCAAATTGATCTTTGATATTAGCAAATTTGTTTTTCTATCTGTAGTGTCAGTCCTGTTGTCTAAGGCAAAGGAGATTTTTATTTCTATTACAGCATTTTACTTTTCTGTAAGCACTTCCCCATTATTCTTTCCCTCACCCCATCCTTACCTTATTTAGCTCCATTTTAACTAAAAAAAAAAGTCAACTTTTAAAGAGATATATACTATCCTTATCTCCTTGTGAAGTCCTTTTTTACAATGTAGGTTTTCTTGTCTGAAAAGACCAAACATTTTCTTTTCTATCACTAAATATTTTTAGATTAGTAGTTTCTTTCCAATGATCCACATTCTGTGATTCTTGGGTGGAGGAGCTATAATTTTATTATCTGTTTATTGGTCATGTCTTAGATATTTTTTCTTTAAAAAATGGTCTACTCATACCCAATTTTGTTAATTGACTTTATGTTTGCTGTTTCAGTTGTGAAATTCAGTTCCTAGTTAGCCATTTGCATTACTGATGTGCACGGAGGATGTCAGTGGTTATAAAATAATGTTCCACATTTACTGGAATTTATATAAACATTTTTATTTATTTTGTGTATGACTCCCTTTGTGTATTGATTTGTATTACAGACATCTGTTTTATTTTATTGTTTGGTAAAAGTTCCTAATGTCTTGTCCTACATTAGGTTTAATTTTTGTTTGTTCATTTCTTTCATACTTTTGACATAACATGCTTGTACATCTCCTTATAATTGTTTTTAGGAGTAAATAAGATTTTTAAAATGTGATTTCATAAAATACTTAGAATTTCTACTATCGCCCATAATGATGAAAATCTAGGATGTATCTCATTTAATCCACCAGAGAAAAATTGGGGAGAGGTTAAATTGTCACAAGGATGGTATCAATGATGGAACATATTTTTGTTATTTATATCTTTGCTAGTATTTACCAATGAATGGAAACACAAGAAGGAAAGGTATATAAAAGAGACAGAAAGGGAAGGAATCTTTATTAGTGTCCTATGTTAAAAAGAGTAGACAGTACAACAGTGTCATAAAGAGTATTTTCTTTTAAGTTATTTATTTTTTGGTTTACAAGTACTACCTACAGTCATGTCGGTAATAGTAAACAAATATAAAGCTGAAGAATGAAACAAAGATAAAAATTTTGCTTGATATCTTCAAAAACAAAGAAATACATGATTCAATTGGGGGGGATTAAAACCTACCAGAAAAAAAAAAATGAATGTATTTGGAAAAAAAAATCAAGTAAAAATTAGAAAAACAAAATCAAATATTAGAGGTAGACCACTGCAAATTCATAGAACTATAATATGGCATGTTATGATGAATCAAAATTAAGAATGATTTCTACATAATATTTGTCAAATATATTCTGCATTTGGGATTAAAGATTTCATGTATATATTCATTAAGTATATATTATGACTAGTATTAAAACTGTTTTGACAGTAGTGCAGATTTGATCATTTAAACTAGACAGTGATGTCTACTTTTCCTTCCCTAAGGCCTACTTATAAGATTCACATTTATTATTTTATTTGTTTGATTTACAGGGGAAGAAGGAGAGAAAGGATCTTAAGCAGGCTCCATGCCCAGTGTGGAGCCTGACATAGGGCTCAATCTCATAACCCTGAGATCATGACCTGAGCTGAAACCAAGAGTCAAGAGTCTGACACTTAATCAACTGAGCCAGCCAGGCACCCTATAAAATTCACATTTGAATAATACACAGGTGTGAAACATCTTCCTATAGACTACAATCCTACCAAACTTTCATTTGAGCCATTGTATAATAAATTAATAGTAAAAGGAATAAATGAAAAAGGAGAAAAATCATACCCTTTTAGTAGAGAGAGAGAAAAGCATTTTGCTATGGTTCTGGATCTTCAAAAGCTGACTCACTAGAAAATGGGCTCAACTAGGAAATTGGCGTACTACTGTTTTCAGGCTGTGTGATCCGAACAAAATCCAGTACTTAGTATTGCAACTTTCAGGCAGGATGCACTGGGTGAGGGAAGTCCTTCAGGGGAGTGAATTCTTTAGGAGGTTCATCTTTACAGAATTGGGGGGAAGTCAAGCGTTTCTCTGGTCAGTACCTTTATCTGGGGACTCCTCTGACTGAAGGATAGGATAGCTCAGACCACCAGAATTTAGACCAACAACTCAACATTAGGTAGGAGAGTTGAGCCCCCCAAAAGTCAGATATCTATCTCCCTGCATAAGGAGCACTAGGAAAAGCTCAGTTCTACTCTTGAGGAAGACATGCTGTGTGAGGAGTCAGCCTGATGGAAGAACCCTACTCCTGCAGCTCTAACCCTGGGCTGCGGGAAGGTGGCATCCGGTCCATACTGGAAAAAGGACTGCATCTGCACAGCATCAGAGCTTAATGTTCCTCCCTCCCCAGAGATCTGTTCATCTAGAGAATTCCAGGCAGTCTCCTGGGTCTCAGCTAAATGACCTCCTTGGATCACCAATGATGTCAGGAACATTTACAGGATATTTAAATCCTTAATAGTTTGTCTAATGTGTAGGGACTTGGGGTTTTATGTTACTAGTGTTTCTCTCAGCCAACAGAGCTCTCAATCAATTATGAGTTTTTCTCTCATGGGAAATAAAATGACTTTGATAATAGGAAATGATTTTTTTTTCAAATAACATATTTCTGAAAAATTTCTGGCTATAATTTTATGTGTCCATCTCTTCACATACATGACTGATCTTTTTAGGTATGTTGGAAAGATCCTCCTCTATTTTTATGGAATAAATTCACTTTCAACTGCATATTTTGTGAAAATGCATTTCTTTTCTTTCTTTCTTTTCTTTTTTTGTTCCATTCTGGAAGGATTTTAAGTTTCTACTGGGTCTTTTCCCTCTTTCTTTTTGTATGTATGTCTTTTCTAATTGCAATGAAATTTTATCAAAGATTTTTTTTTAAAGATTTTATTTATTTATATGACAGAGAGAGATCACAAGTAGGCAGAGAGGCAGGCAGAGAGAGAGAGGAGGAAGCAGGCTCCCCAGCGAGCAGAGAGCCCGATGTGGGGCTCGATCCCAGGACCCTGGGATCATGACCTGAGCCGAAGGCAGAGGCTTTAACCCACTGAGCCACCCAGGGGCCCCCAGTTCAAAGATTTTTGATATGAACTTAAAGCATATCAATTTTTTCACCTTTGGTTAGTATTCATGTCTTTTTTTTTGGTAAGAGTTTTTAAATGAGTAACTCAACTGCATCAATTAATTTCTTCAAAATGACTTTTGTTTCATCTTCTAAGAATTCTTCATTTTTCCAAAGTATTCATTATTTACAATTAGAAATTCCCACTATCCATCTTCTTCAAGAACAACAACCCAGTCGCATTATTTGCTTGTGCTCACTTAGAAGTTTCATTTTTTACTTTTAAAATTTGTTTCATACACACATTAGCATTCCCCAACATTTTATCCTATTTAATAAATTTGCTCCCTTTCCCTTTTCCATTCTCTGGTTTCTTCTGAAAGTAACTTTGTCCTTCTCTAAAGATCAGAATTCATCCAATGGATTGTTCAATACTACCTGAAGCTGTTCTTCATTCTTCTGATGTGTTTTGAAGGCTGTCTGGGTTGCAGGTCCATGAAGTTGGTTCTGTTTTGATGTATTTTCTAAAGACTGAAACTTGTCTCAAACCTCAGCTGCCAGTTTATCTTGCTGTAGACATTCAGATTTTTCCTCTTTTGTTCCTTCTCTAAAAGTCTCTATTACAAGCCCAAGGAAAAAGTTGGAGCTCGGCAAGCTCTTTATCAAAGATTTCTAATTGACATATTTCTAATAGTTTGTTCTAGAATCTGGCTTCTCTTAAAGTTGATTTAAGTCGGGACGCCTGGGTGGCTCAGTTGGTTAAGCAGCTGCCTTCGGCTCGGGTCATGATCCCAGCGTCCTGGGATCGAGTCCCACATCGGGCTCCTTGCTCAGCAGTGAGCCTGCTTCTCCCTCTGCCTCTGCCTGCCACTCTGTCTGCCTGTGCTTGCTCCTGCGCTCTCTATCTGACAAATAAATAAATAAAATCTTTAAAAAAAAAAAAAAGTTGATTTAAGTCTTCCCAGATTTTCTCATAAATTTGCTGTCTTTATTCTAGAACATCTGCCCATATCCAAACATTATAATTAGAAATGTCTTTTCATCTTTAGTATTTCTCATATATTATCCTTTTTAGATTTTGGGGAGGGCAAGGATAAGATAGATTTGTCTCCATGTCTCTATGTAGACTGGTTTATTACACTCTTTTTTTTGTTGTTGTTGTTTATTTGTTTGTAAAGAGTTTCAGAAAGCAAAACAATACTGGAAAATGGAAAAACACTCTAATTATGCTAATTACTTAATGTTAGACAAGTCCCTTGACTACTGTACATTATCTGATAATCTTATTATCTGATGATATCCTTCATACCTTCTAATAAAATTATATCATGAAAATAACTCAAGATGCGTAAAACATTTTTTGAAAGAAAAATGTTAAATAAATTATGGCTGCTGACACATGTTAGGACATTTACTAAATACTTTTATTCAAATAATATTCTAATCTAGACTCTAGGCCATGTGTAGTGTAATACATATCAAAATTGGATAAGATAAAAATCAGCCTCCAGGTAGTACTCACCAACTTCACGGAGGTTGCTGCTTATCATATATGCCCACATTTGGCAGTAAATATTAATTATTCTTTTCAGTGACTCCCCTTGTTCAGAAACTTAAGTATGACAATGCCCAAGGAGTTCACTGAATCAAGATTTTTAAAAACTATACATAACTAACAGCATGAAAGTTCCTAAAGAGTTGATTTAAGTATAACTCATTAATTAAATCAGTAAATGGAGAGTGACCACCTACTATATATCAAGCTCTGGGTTATACACCAATAATTTATGCACAGAGGAATGTTTAGTCTGGTGAGGGAGCCGTGTCAACTGAGGACTGTGATACAAGAAAAATAATCTGACAAACACCGGAGTGCTAGGGAACACTTCTATGATATCATTAAACTCAGAATGAGATTAATGAGTTTTAGGGAGACTTGTTCCTAAAAGTGATGTCAAGATACAAAGACTACTGGGGTACCTGGGTGGCTCAGTCCGTTAAGCACCTGCTTTTGGCTCAGGACATGATCCTGAGGTCCTGGGATCGAGCCCCACATCCAGGCTCCTGCTCACTGGGGAGTCTGCTTCTCTATCTCTGCCCCTGTTCCTGCTCACTCTGTCTCTCTCTTGCACATACTCTAATAATAAATAAATAAAATCTTAAAAAAAAAAAAAGATACAAAGACTGTACTGTGGGACTTGGGTATTGATAGCCAAGTGGTTCTCACTAATAAGTTGGTGAAGTATTTCTGAAACAAATATATTAGATTGGTTCTTGCTAAAGTAGGTTTCAATGTGCCACTTTACTACTTTATAATGAGGAAAGTAACTTTTCTATGTACCATAATACTTTAATTTCTATGAACGTCATTTTCTGTTCTATAACACAAACTAGAATTGCTATCTCAATGTTACATGTATGACATTTTCAAATGATTTTTTAGCATACATGTTCTGTCTTAGTCCTAGCCTGATGCCGCCATTGTGTTAACAGACAGAATGGCAAAGTTAAAAGGCCGGTGAAACTCAAATACAATGCAAGTCTTAATAGGAAAAACATTTTCTTTCATCAACATTACCATTTTTAGCATTTTAGAACTCTGCAATACTATCAAACTTTACTGATTTTTACATGTAGCTTTCTAGAGGCTGGTTCCCATTATTAAAATATCTTTGTTTCTATTTTTAATTAAATATTGAAATATTTTTATTTTTCAAATTATTGCCCTTGGGATGATACCATAACATTATTATGCTGAAACAATTTTCTTTCAGACACATCAAGCTGCTAATGTATTCAGATGGCTCTGCTAAAAGTAAGTTTCTTTGGAAACACTTTATTTGAATTTTAGGAAATCCAGATGATACCTTGGTAATGAAAATATCAACTAAAAAAAAAAAAAGAAAAAAAGTAATGCAGGACTGTTCTTACCTTATTCCAGTTTAGTACAAAAATATTCCAAATGTTTAATTTCTTCTTGAAAAAAATAAAAATATAAATATATTTTCACATATTCTTAAGTATGCTAGGACTTACAGATGCCCAATTCCAACCACAGATGTTAATATTTTATTTACTAGCTATATGACTTGAACAAGGAATTAAATAATTCTAATCCTCTGTACCCACGCCTTTAAAATAAGGATAACTTTGGTACTTACATCACTGGATTATTGTGAAAATTAAATAAATGCTATTTGATTTCTTCTCTCAAAGGGTACATAGCAACATATATTTAAAGGTCTTCATAAGCTGGTCTTATGAACCCATAAGCTGGTCTTTATTATCCTGTCTATTCTATTAACATGATACTATACACAGTTTGTAGAACATATGACACTGCTTTATAAATCTGTGAGGCAGCTCATTTTCAACTGCCTGTTGATACCTCCTTTTCGGCTTTTCTTTACCACCCTGTTAAAGTCCTGTTTCATCCTCAAAATTCAAATTCCTCCTCAACTTCTCTGAGAACCCATTCATTTTCTCTTGGCAAAGGTGACTGTTCTGTAAATATCCAGTTATTTAACAACTATTAATAGGATGTCCACCATTGTCCAATGTTTTAGAATTAATCTTTTTAAAATTTATCTTTAGAATCTTATGTTTATGTTTTGCTCTTCTTTGTTCTTCAACTTTTTATCATTAGGTCCATGCTCAGTTTGTTGAATAAATGAAAGGAATATCAAAAGGCCACCATTTCCACACTCCCATTCATTTCTCTCTCTACGGTATTAAATATCTGTTCAATTGATTCATGATATTATCATTCAAATGATTAAAACCACAGTACCTATAATAGCATTCATTAACAAGGAAAACAACGTTTCAGTGCTGGAGAATGTGTACTATGAACTATTTTCTAAGAAGATATAAGATGGGGGTGTCTGGGTCAAACAGTCAGTTAGATGTCTGATTTTTCATTTTTGGCTCAGGTCATTATCTCAGGGTCATGAGATGGTGCCTCATGTCAGGCTCCACATTCAGTGCAGAGTCTGCTTGGAATTCTCTCTTCTTCCCCCTCTGGCCCCCACTCCTGGTCATACTCATGCTCTCTCTCCCTTAAATAAATAAATTAATTTTTAAAAAAAGGAAGGTATAAGATGAATGCAACCAGAAGAAATAAAATAATAATGTTCTGGGAGAGGAGTCAAGATGGCGGAGAAGTAGCAGGCTGAGACAACATGAGGCCAGCAGGAGATCAGCTAGATAGCCTATCAAACCATTCCAAACACCTACGAATCCTAAAGGAGATCGAAGAGAAGAGCAACAATTCTAGAAACAGAAAATCGATCACTTTCTGAAAGGTAGAACCAGCGGAGAAGTGAATCCAAAGCAACGGGAAGATAGACCACGGGGGGAGGGGCTGGCTCCCAGCAAGCAGCGGAGCAACGGAGCACAAAATCAGGACTTTTAAAAGTCTGCTTCACGGAGGGACATCGCTCCAGAGGCTAAACTGGGGTGAAGACATTGCGGGGACAGCATGGACTCATGTCCCGTGGGGTCACAGAGCTCACAGGTATTAGAGTGGGGAAGCCGGCTGCGGAGACAGAGCCAAGGAGTGAACTCTCAACTCAGGGTTACCTAGAACCGTAATCTGTGACACGGGCCGGTGCTCTGTGCATGGGGTCCCCGCACGATCCGGGGAGACTCCTACTTGGGAGAGCCCAGGGATCTGTGGGGTTCGGAGACTCCAGGTAGGACTCTGTGCCAGAGACAGAGAAGCTTGGTCACAGGCTGGGTGACCTCGGAGTGCAGCCAGAGGCCAGTGAGACAGGAGTGATTGTGTGTGAATTTCTCTAAGCATGGCTGGAGGCTGGGGAGACGGGAGTGATTAAGTGCTTTTCTCTGAAAGCGCACTGAAGAGTGGAGCCCGAGCTCTTGGCTCCTCCAGGCCGGAAATTGGGAGGCCGCCATTTTCATTCCCGTCCTCCAGAACTCTACAGAAAGCATTCAGGGAACAAAAGCTCCCAAAAGCGAACCTGAGAGGATTACTTAGCCGGGCCCCTGGTAAGGGCGGTGTAATTCCGCCTGGGGCAGAGACACCTGAAAATCACTACAACAGGCCCCTCCCCCAGAAGATCAACAAGAAATCCAGCCAAGACCAAGTTCACTTAACAAGAACAGTGGAATTCCAGAGAAGGAGAAAGCAAAGCATGGAAATCTTGGCTTTCTCCCCATGAATCTTTTGTCTTGCAAAGTTAATTAATTTTTTTAATTTTTTTTCTCTTCTAATTTTTTTTAACTTTTTCCCTTTCCTCTTTTAACATTTTTTAACTAGTTTATCTTAGTAACTTTCTTTAAAAAAATCTTTTTTGAACCTTTATTATTATAGTCATATTTTATCCTTCACTGTATCTAACTTTATTCTTTGTATACACATACCACCTCACACCAGTCAGAATGGCTACAATGAACAAGTCAGGAAATGACAGATGCTGGCGAGGATGTGGAGAAAGGGGAACCCTCCTACACTGTTGGTGGGAATGCAAGCTGGTGCAACCACTCTGGAAAACAGCATGGAGGTTCCTCAAAAAATTGAAAATAGAGCTACCTTATGACCCAGCAATTGCACTACTGGGTATTTACCCTAAGGATACAAACGTAGTGATCCAAAGGGGCACGTGTACCCAAATGTTTATAGCAGCAATGTCCACAATAGCCGTTATGGAAAGAACCTAGATGTCCATCAACAGATGAATGGATAAAGAAGAGGTGGTATATATATACAATGGAATACTATGCAGCTATCAAAAGAAATGAAATCTTACCATTTGCGACGACATGGATGGAATTAGAGGGTATTATGCTTAGTGAAATAAGTCAATCGGAGAAAGACAACTATCATATGATCTCCCTGATATGAGGAAGTGGAGATGCAATGGGGGTGGGGGTTAAGGGGGTAGGAAAAGAAAAAATGAAACAAGATGGGATCGGGAGGGAGACAAACCAAAAGAGACTCTTAATGTCATAAAACAAAATGAGGGGGATGGGGGGGGAGGGGGTTGGGGAGAGGGTGGTGGGGTTACATTATATGTTTAAATAAAAATAAAAATTAAAAAAATAATGTTGTTTTATGGACAATAAGTAAGAGTATTCAAAAGAACACTTGCAGTGAAAAACTTGTGAGAAAGGGTAAGATATTTAATGTATAACAAACAAATAAACAAAAACTTAGTACATGTGATAAAGCCTAAACCTAGCAAGCAGATAACTTATCCAATATATCCAAAAGTCTGAGGCCTGGTAAATTCTTTCAGCTTGTTTCTAGGTTGGGGTGAAGTTACCTTCTCTTCTACTTGCTTCCTTTTAATATTAACCTAGAGGTAATTCTGATGCAGCCAAAACTACAGAAGGTATAAGATTGTCAATAATTGAACCAAAAAATGCTCCATCACTAGATGTCTAAATAAGAACAATAATAACAGCAAAAATAGCAACAATAATAACAAAATCTATCAAGAACAAAAATAACAACTATATCTTTGAGTGCTTACTCTGTGCCAGAAACTATGCCAGCTGGGAGAACAACAGGCCAAAGTAGCACCACAGTTGGTATTTTCTAGACTTTTCCTAAATAATTTTCACAAGGTCTGAAGGATCCTTAATTCCACTCTCTCTTTTCCCAGATATTTCACCTTTGCTAATGCCCCTAACAAACAAGTAGGTTCCAAATTAATATTTTAAAGATTATTCATTAAATCTAAAATACTACTTTTATGATGATAAAATCCCAGTCAAAATCACGAATTTATTGGCCTAAGAAAAATATTCCAAATCCTTAAAGTGTATTTAACTTTTTACACAATCTGAATCTATTTTCTCTTCTAGATATTTTCATCTATAGCATTCCTTCCAAAACCCTTTTTCTTTTTTTTGTTAAGATTTTATTCATTTACTTGACAGATAGAGATCACAAGTAGGCAGAGAAGCAGGTAGAGAGAGGAGGAGGGGAAGCAGGCTCACTGCTGAGCAGAGAGCCTGATGTGGGGCTCCATCCCAGGACCCTGGGATCATGACCCAAGCCGAAGGTAGAGGCCTTAATCCACTGTGCCACCCAGGTGCCCCCAAAACCCTTATTATATTGCTCTCAAACATGAATCCCTCCTTAAACCTGAATTATCTATTTGTTCTTTGCCTCCTCCAAATACCAAGCATATTCTACATTCAAACCTGTTTTTTCCTTGCTGGACCTGCAGGCCCTCTTTCTTTTAATCCCTTCCTCCCCTATTAAACCAAAATATAGCAAGAGTCTAAAAAGTTTATTCTATTTATGTGCAAGAAAAATAGCAACACTGTCAAACTTTCTGAAGTAGTGCCATGGAGGAAATGATTTGAGTAAATTACTTGTTGATACGTAGTTTATAAAACTTCTAGCTTTAAAGCCAGAAAGTGTCACTGAAAAGTTATGTAGATGTATGAGCTAGAGAAAAAATAAAGACATGGAGATAGGTAAAAATTTTGAGAATTTCAATTCTCAAAAACATGAGAGATTATTTAAAAGAAAACATAATAAACCTAAAAACAAAGTGATTAAAACAGGTAAACCCATAGACAATAAGGGCAAAAACTTACCATAAATACTACCTGCTTTCTTATTGGAGCTAAGAAAGAAAAAAAAAAAAAATTGAAGGAATCCAAAGTAAATATACTGTATCTGTAGAAGTTTTGTTTCATTTTTCATAGTATTTTTTTAAAGGTTTTATTTATTTATTTGACAGAGAGAGAGAGATCACAAGTAGGCAGAGAGGCAGGCAGAGAGAGAGGAGGAAGCAGGCTCCCTGCTGAGCAGAGAGCCAGATGCGGGGCTCAATTCCAGGACCCTGGGATCATGACCTGAGCTGAAGGCAGAGGCTTTCACCCACTGAGCCACCCAGGCGCCCCAGAAGTTTTGTTTCTTATAGAATTAAAAAAAAAACTAAGCAGCTCTATGATAAAGAGTCTTATTTAATCATGAAATTCATATAACTATAAGAAGCTGGATTTGTCTTCCAAATACTAAAAACAACAGTTACCACATTTGAAAAGAAGAATCAAACTTAGAATAAATAAATGTCGTATTACTTTACTTAACTTTTAATATTCAAAAATTATTACTAAGTGATATAAAATTCTTCAAAGAAATCTTAGACAAATGCTTTATCATCTGAACCATGAGACATTTCCCATATTCAAGGAAAAATAAAATAATTCCATTTAGTGAGCATTTACTATGTGCTAAGCCTTGTATTATGCCCTCTCTAAAATCATTACCTCATTTAATCCCCAAAATAATTTAATTAGGTCATTATAGTTATTATTATTATTTCCATTTTTCATTGAAGGAAACTGAAGCTAGCTGACAGAGGTGAAGAACTGTACCCAAGGTCAAATTAGTAAATGCAGAGACATGATTTGCACCCATGCATTCTGTCTCAAGCACGAGTTGATTATACAACATTCTACTATCCACACAATTTAGCTACTCTTATTCCTTACTCCATTTTCTTTTTCTACTTAATTATAATTTTACCATACTCCCTAAAAATAAACACTTTTTTTTCCCCTAAGTCATAAGAATTTGAAATATGCCACTATGCTTCTTGGGATTTTTTTGGTTGTCTATATCTAAAACCAGCTTTAGATAGTTTAAGCCAAAAAAAGGAGACTATATATGGATATAAGAATATCTCACAAAACACAAAGTTGTAAAACTTACCCCATAAAAAGCCATGTGTGACCCAGGCAGACTTTTTTGTGTACATCTGCCTCTACTCTTTCTTTAGACTAACTTTTTAAAATACACATGGAAGGTGGAAAATGTCCACTCGTAACACCCAGATGTCAATGTTTTGTTTCCTGCTCAAAAACAGTTCAGAATGAAATAAAATCTCTTACCACCTCCCCACCCCGCCCTCGATTTTAGGGAGACTCTGCTTCTCCTGGCTTTGGTCAGTTTCTCAATCAGATTCAGGCCACCAGATTTGAGGTCTGAGTAAGCATAGCTTCAAGAACCCATACCTACACATCTGTGAATTTGAGACAATTTCACGAGTATATACCTCAATCATATTTATCCCAGAATTTATGATAAAATCTTTATTTCTCACAGAAAAGAATACTATAACTAAGAAACATACTAACTACAGAGAACTCAATCCTAAGAAGCTGTACATGAAGGGGATCAGAATATGCTATCCCACAATATGCCACTTCAGCATAAAAATTATTTTGAACTAAAGGCAATTAAGAAAAAACAAATCACAGAAAGAGTTCTTTATCCTCTCTCCTCCCATCTGCCTGAAAGCAGGACATAAATTTCCCTTTGTTAACGTGTTCCTTCTCCCCTCTCCTGTACCAGAAGAACCATTATCTCTGGACACAGAAAGTCAGCACTGCAATGCACAAACAAACATTACTAAAATAACTTATTTTCTGTTAGTTTTCCCCATACATTTACCTTCCCACAATTAACCACTTCTAGATGCCAAACGCTTTTTCCTTGTCTTGCTACTTCTCCATTATTTATCATCCTTTGTTAAGATGGTATACAAGCTGTTGCATCTAGAAGAACTTTGGGTCTTCACTTCTTTTCTACGAAGGTCTCCATGCACATAAAAATAAAATATCAACATCAACCAAAATGTATTTACCTTTTGTTCTGTTAGTGTCTTTTGTCAGTTTAATTCACAGATCTCATTAACTGAAATAAGAGTGTGGAAGAAAAGTTTTTTTTTCCTCCCATGTATTATACATTATATAAATATACTATAAAGATAGAGATATACAGATAATTGGACCGATGTAGTCAAGTGTTGATGATGAAATTTTAACCATGGAGCCAATATGCAAATGTTTAAATAGATATTAATGTTTTCAGGATCAATCACATGAAATGTTCTGGACAACAGGTCAGTAAAATCTAATCGATATTAAAAATGCTAAAAGAAAAAAAGAGAAAAATTCCATTCTGTCTTATTAAAAACTACTGAATCCAAAGCATGACCAATGCGGAGAGGGTATAACACTTTTTTTTTTTTTTTTTTGGCTGTTAATGCAACTCAAGAGACAGAACACTAAAAATATTCTGCTTTAAAGAAAATAAGAAACGCAATGCAGTTAGGATGTACTGATTCTTGATTGGGTTATATGAAAATCCAAATATTTTTAAATTCATAAACTTCCATAATTGAGGACTATGACAGCAGAGTTCCATATTTCCATTCATATTCAATTTTGAGTGTGTGACTACAAGAGTTTTTTTCATGCAATTTTTCAATGGTCCCTGATACTCAGAGTAATGTATGAAACATTAATGTTCTGAGTTTTGTAAGTATACAGCATACACCAAATCCCCACTGTAAGAAAAGCTCCTCAATTCCTAATCATTTCAATAGGCTCTAATGTAATATTTCCTACATTGCAAATCACAGCACTTTATTTAAGGAAATCAGTCTGGCCAAGTGAGCTCTGTGGAGTGCAGCCTGCACAGACATCAGTTCAAAGGATCAGATGTCAAAGTGCTCCCTCTAATGTCCCTTAATCATCACTCCGATTAGTGCTTGAATAGAACTGTGATTAAAAACGCTGCTGCCATTGTCTACCTATTCAGTCATCTAGCATTCTACGTAGGTTCCACCGATTAGTGTTTGAATAGGGGAACGATTAGAAAGACAGCTGCCATTGTATGCCCATTGGAAAACAGCAAAACCCACATATTTATTTGCTATGAGCACCAAATAAATGTTTTGCAAAGGTAAAATATACTATTAGGCTCTAAAGACAATTTAGCTGATTTCTTTTGTTCAGAGCATTCTATTTTCCCATATGCAAAGATACTTCTTATTTGCAAATACAGTAATATGCTTCATTAATATCTTTAAAAATATACATATTCTGTTTTTACAGACATAGTCTTAACACACATCTGCTTTATTATATAGTACTTATTGACCTACAATACATCATACAATTCCAGTTGAATATTATGACTATCCAAAGAATTTCTGTATAAACAAATCAGTTTGGTTCCAGATCTTTTGAATCCCTTCTCAATAGCCATAGACTAATATGCAATCCATATGAATGACATCTCCAAAGAGAAACTTCCTTGTCAAATATTGAAAGAAAATATCTCATTCTCAAGCCATTCTAAGACAGGGGCACATCTTGGGTTAGTGACTCACATAGGAAGAATCAGCCAGGGTTAGAGTTCCCATGTCAACACAGACCCATATAGATTGATGAAACTGGGCAAGCCCGAGGCATCATGCTGAAGGATTTTTGGAGAAAGGAAAATGTGGTTTAAAAAAAAAAAATTCACAGAAAGGGAATTCATTCCTACTTTATGCATATATTAGGGTTCAAAAAAGCAATGTCTTTCTCTGTTTCTCCCTCTTTCTGTCTGCCTCTTACACACACTCCTTCAACACACACGGGATTTGCTGCCAGGATATTTCTGGGCAATATAGGAAATGTTCTGTTTTTCATTATCATTCTTAATATCTTCCTATTCCTCACCTCTCCATGTTCTTCCCATATTTAGTTATGCTGTTCTGTGTCCACTGTCATAATGGACCTACATGTGTAGTAACAGAAGCAGACCAGAGAGCATCAATGTTTCAGTGCTAATAATTAGATTCAGTAACACTTGTTGAGGAGTATATATAACAGGCACTGTTCTAAGTATACTATGTAAATTGAGCCATTTAATCCCAATAGCAAGTGTATCAGGTAGATTCTATTAGTATTTTCATTTTGCAGAAGAGGAAATGGAGGCAGGAAGATCAAGGAATTTACTCAGGTTCTTACAGCTAGTAAATGGCAGAACCAATAACTGAAACCAATATAGTTTGCCTCTGGAGCTCACTCTTAACCAATCATTCTGCTGATAGGTCATTCTTTTTGGTTCAGCTGTCTTCTTTCATTAAAAAAAAAAAAAGTAAGAAAAAAAAAAAAAACCTCAAAGATAAGGTAGCTCGCTTTAAAGGGAATGTTTTCTTTCTTTTGCTAACAAAACTAAAGAAACACACCTTATACTTAGCCCAAAGTTTTTTCCAGTTCAACTTAAACCCTGACTAGGTAACTACACTCCATCCTAATCAACAATAAAGTTAGTTTAAGAAAAAAGAAAGAGAAAAAGAACCATCACTTAACCATTATAAAATTTCAAACAGAAAAGAGCAAAATAAAAGTAACAGGGCTGATGGCTGACAATTACAAATGAGTTTAATTTGTGTGTCACATGGATATGGAGAAAGTTGTGATCAGTGTGACATAAATAATTAAAGCAAAGCTTTCTCCTAACAGCCTCAGGATATCAAGAGTTAACACTTCTCTTCTTTTTAGTCAATTAACATTTTATTACATATTTCTGCCTACAGAATAAAGCTCTGACAATACTAGTGTAAAATGAAGCACCAAGAAAACATATACACACACACAGAGAACCTAATATGTGACAAAACTAAATTACAGCATGTAGCAAAGACTGTGCTTTCCTAACCTAATGACATGCACTTCTTATAATGAAATCACCAGACTACAGAACTTTTCAATAAATATAATTATTAATATCACCTTCATCACTATCGGTGTTATTGTTACATATACTAGTCTTTGCTGATCTCTCCTCATTACTTGGTACACACCTTCACACTACCCTTCATCCATGCAGTACTGAAGCTGTTTCAGGACCTGGGTTCAGTATGCTCTCATCTCAATCTTTCCAGTATATGTTTTCCATTCTAGTGAGATCCCCCTTCTTGTTTTCCTCCTCCATCTGTATTTTCATATTAAACTCTGGTTTTTCAGAGAGGCCAACCTTGAATCCTGAGACCAGATTCCACAGGTGTAATTCCCATGGTTGACTATACCTGCAAGGCCTGATTGTGAATGACTTTAATGCCTGTGAAAAAGACTAAGTTGTCAGGGCAAGAAAAGTGTTTGTCCATTTCCCCACCACTTTTCACAGTGGTAGGCATATAGTAGGTCTGCCATTAATTCTGCAATTAATGGAACTGTACAAGGCAGATTCTAAGCAAATATTTATACTGTGTAATTCTTAAAATTAGGCAGAATAACTGCTCTATAGTAGTGTCGGGATATAGAAAAATGTGACACTTTAATTCTTTAAGAGGGCTCACTGCTATGAAAAGTAACTTATTTCCAGCCATTGGATTAATGTCCAAAAATGTTCAGAAAATGCTCTTAAGAGTTCATATCTCATATACAGACAATAAAAATTAATCAATGATTTCATATTTTAACTACTGATTCAGGGTATACTTTGTATTCTTAAAGAAATTGAAATGGCCCAAAATTCTCCTTTTGAATTCATAACTAGACTTTAAGACTTCCCATAAGTAATGTAAGTTATTATTTTAAAATAAATACTGGTTATGCGTCAAAAGATCCCACCCCAATTCCAAAATTACGAAGTCGACATATGTCTAAGTGATCACAAGCCAAGATTTTAGGCTCAGAATTCCTCTTCTACTTAAATTTTTATACTCTTTGACAAAGGATTTTTAGTTAATCACATGTCACCGTATATTTTTCTCTCTGTAATTTTTTTCCCTCTGCTGAACTTTAAACTTGTATTTTCTTTAAAGAATCAAATAGTTCCTTCAAATTAATGTCTATTCTAACACATATATAAAATTAATCACTAAATTTATATAATGATAACTTCTAACCTCTCTTAGAAGTATGAAAAATATTGCCCAATAAAGATCACTTAAAATATACTTATTTAAAAATAAACATTTTTTTTCTAATTCATTACAATGTTCTCAATGCATGTAGCAGGACAACTGTTCTTATAAATAGTAAACTGGTATCTACCAGATTAATGATTCCAAAGAATCCAGTAATATATAATGTGTGGTAGCTCTACTATGAAGTTAAGGTAATGACCAGACAAGCCCACCTAGTTAGCCAGCCTGGAGTTCCGGGGCTACCTGTGCCATCCAAAGCCATCTGAGTCTCCATTGCTGGTTGCCAGTTGTGACCCAAGTTTAAGCATTCATGGGAACATCCCTAGGTCCTGAGGCTGGCTGGTACCTCCAGAGCAGTACAAGTACTTTGATTTGCAGCTGTTTTCTGGGCAGTATTACAGTGAGGTAAGTGAGGCATTGATGGCACAAAATTTAAGGAAGTACTCACTTTCAGAGTCTTGCAAGTACCATCTAAGTTTCCCAACATGGGGTTTTAAATGGCCTTGCCTGTCTTCTTTCTTTTTTTTTTTTTTTTTTGAAATTTTTATTTATTTATTTTTTAGAGTCTCAAGCAGACTCCCCACTAAGCCCAATATGGGCTTGATTTTGAGATGCTGAGATCATGACCTGAGCTGAAATCAAGATTCCAATGCTTCAACAACCAAGCCATCCAAGTGCCCCATATGCCTGTCTTAACCCTTCTTTCTTACTTTCTCTGACCCAAAATAGAAACTTACTCCACCCTCTCTCCCCCCCCCCCCCCCCCACTGACCTCATTTGAGAACCTGTTGGATGGAGAATGGAAGATAATCATCAATTCTGTTAAATCCACATTCAAAATCAGACTTCATGGGATAGGGAAGTTTTACCATAATTCCTCTTCCTCCTAAAATCTGCACATTAGGCAGTAAGGCCAACAGTTTTCATTTCTTGAAGAAAAAGGTAGAACCACAGAAAGCAATGGGATAAAGAGAGTTTTTCTGAGACTTAAGATGTTGGAAGTCAGCTTTTCAAGGAATCTGAAAGAACCTTAGTGGTTGACAATGGATTTAGAAGGAAATGTATGATGAGTTAAAAGTAAATTTTTATCTCCACTCTTACCTTCTCATATAAACTATATAAATATTTTAAAAATGGAAAGGCGAGATAGAAAAGGGGAGGGCCCAGAAATTTTGGTATTTCCCAGAAAAAAAAGGATCATGGCTCAGCAACTCAGGTTAGATATAGGGGGATGGCAAAGATACATGGAGATCATGAGCTAGAGAAGCTATGATGAAGCCCTGGGAGGAGGGGCTGTGAAGTTTCCTGAGCCCCAGTACTGAGTGGAACATTATAAATAACTGTCATGCATTCAAGAGTGACTTAAAAGTAGCACAGAGGTGGGGAACAGAAATGGATCTGGTGAAAGGGAACGAAGGATGACTCCACATCCCCCATGATTGGCTATTAATGGAAATACATAATGAAGAATCAGCTGGGCTCACCTCATCTACCACACTTGTCACCAAATCCCATGGAAGTCAGATGTTAGCCCAGAGTACTAAGGAGGGGCAGGGGGACCAGTGGGGACAAAAATCTTGAAAGTGACAATGACTAAATTTCTACTCTGAAAAAGCTCAAAACAAAAACTCAGTTTGGTTACAGAAAAAGAAATCCATCTTCTATTATGAAAGTTAGACAAATTCAGCCAAAGGCAAATTTGACTGAATCACAATGATAATTAAAACTCCCTCATGAGGGTGAGTGGGTGGCTCAGTGGGTTAAAGCCTCTGCCTTCAGCTCGGGTCATTATTCCAGGGTCCTGGGATCAAGCCCTGTGTCACATCGGGCTCTCAGCTTGGCGGGGAGCCTGCTTTCTCCTCTCTCTCTGCCTGCTTCTCTGCCTGCCTGTGATTTCTGTCGAATAAATAAATAAAATCTTAAAAAAAAAAAAAAGAACTCCTTCATGGTTCTTCCTTTGAAAGAGGAATTTAAAAAGAATGTGAGAACTTCTTGGCAAGGTCTATGTCAAATTCATCTTCATTCCACTGTGATAAGTGACACAATGGCTGGCCCATTATCAAAAGGCAATAAATACAAAACAAACAAAAATAGTGACTAAGATTGTGAACCTCACACAGGAAAACAGTAACAATTTATGAAAACCTATATATTACTGTGGTCATTTCTTAGAATGAAAAAAAAAGTCAGTGATTAATTTTTTTTTTTTTTTAAGATTTTATTTATTTATTTGACAGACAGAGACCACAAGTAGGCAGAGAGGCAGGCAGAGAGAGAGGAGGAAACAGGCTCCCTGCCGAGCAGAGAGCCCGACGTGGGGCTTGATCTCAGGACCCTGAGACCATGACCCGAGCCGAAGGCAGTGGCTTAATCCACTGAGCCACCGGGGCGCCCCAGTGATTAATTTTTATACAGTTTTAGTTAAAAAGTTCTGGTGCCAGATTGCATGAGTGCAACCTCTGGTTCTACCATTCAATAGCGGAATCCTGGACAGGCTGTCTAAAAATTGGCTGTCTTTAACTACCTTCCCTTTTTATTCTCACCCAGTTTTCCGATTTGTAACATTTTCTGGTCTTCAAAAATTGCTAATGGAAAATGAGTGCAAAATATTTATGCAATTAGGACAGTTCAACATTTTCAAAAATGGCAAAAATAAACAGCAGTTATAGAACACCTGCTTAAAAGATACTGGAAATAACTGCTTCGTGCTTCATTAACCAGTATAAACACATTTGCCAGTTTAAATCCCCTACTGAATTCAGAATTTCTAATTAGTACTAGAATGATATCAAACTGCCAAGGGAAGAAATTCCTGGGTTAAAAAAAAAAAAAACCAGAATTTCCATTCGCAGTGCTCTTTTACAGGTCAAACAGATGCCTGTCTTCTAAGAAGCCTATAAATTTGTTTATTGGGGGCACCTGGGTAGCTCAGTGGGTTAAAGCCTCTGCCTTTGGCTCAGGTCATGATCCCAGGATCCTGGGATCAAGCCCCTCATCGGGCTCTCTGCTTGGCAGGGAGCCTGCTTCCTCCTCTCTCTCTGCCTGCCTCTCTGCCTACTTGTGATCTCTGCCTGTCAAATAAATAATTAAAATCTTTAAAAAAATAAAATAAATTTTTAAAAAATTGCTTATTAAAACTAAACCTATATTTTAATAGACAATTTTAGACTATAATTTGTAATTTATTCATCTCTAAGTGCCATTTAGTACAGTGCCTGAAATATGGTTGTTTTTAGGACCAAATGGACTTCTTAAAAAGAAAGGCAGATAGGGACAGAAAACTATACAATCTCAAGAAAAACTTCTTCCCCAGGAATTCAAAGAAACCCAACTCACAACCCTGATGCACATATGCAAAGAGTGATAAGTCAGTGATCATCTGAACTAAATCAAAACAAAATTATAAAGCCAAAGCAAAATAGTTAGAAAATGAAACAAAATAAACATAAATAAATAACACCTTTGTATTTGGTGGTCAGGAAGTTAGCTGAAAATGATCTCTTTGGTTATCTTCAGAAGTGATGTAAGATGATTGGTTAAAAAAAAAAATGGACAACCACTACAACCCATATTTTTCTTACTTTGATGATTCCATTTTCCAGTACTCTTACTTGCCTTTCCTAAAGAAGCTAGGTGATATCCTGAAAAAGATGCACTAGATCCAGATGACCTGAATTCTAGATCTGGCTGCAACACTAAGTGATTTCAAAAAGCTTAAGTAAATCATTTAGCATTTTCAGCATAGTCCTCATCCATAAAACAAGGAGACAAATCTGAGCTGTCCATTCACATCATGGTAAAAACCAAATGTAATATGCAAAGGTACTCTGGAAACTGTATAGTACTATACAAGAAAAATGTAACTCTTATGTCTAATATATAAAGAATACACAAAAGAATGGCCATATTCATTCATGCATTCTTTCAACAGATATTTAGTGAGCACCAACTGTTCTAGAAACTGGAAACACAGCTTATGAAACAGAACACTCGATGAACAAAACACAAAAATCACTGCCCTCTTGGACTTTATATTCCAGTGGAAAAAGACAAAAAATTAATTAGTGAGTGAAAAACAGAGTATATCAGTGATAAGTGCTAGAAGAAAAGTTAGGCAGAGAGTCTAAAGCTCAGAGTGGGGCAGTCTTAGAGTTCTAAATAAAGTGGCTGGAGAAGGTCTTGCTGAGGTGACAACTGTACAAAGGATATTGTGCAAACTCCAAGTGAGCTGAAAAACCACTGAAAGATTCTGAGCACAGGAATTTTAAAAGGATTTCTCATGTGTATTAAGACAAGATTCTACCAGGAAAGGCATAAGCACAGAAACTGTTTCAAGGCTATTGAAACAAACCAGATGAGAGATAATGGTACGGGCTTAGAAAGGTTGGTAGTGGTGAAGGTGGTGAGAGGTGATAAGAGTCTGGATATAGACAGCATTTAAAGTGAGGAGAAAAAATGAGATCACCAACATAATGACCGTCAAAAAGAGAGAGAATGATCTAAGCCTTGGGCACTCTAATATCCACGGGTGAGAAGATGAAAAAAGCCAAGGAGATGCTTAATAAAGGAGTCTGATGTCCTGCAAGTGAAGAGAAAGAACATATTTTAGGAAGGAGAAAGAGAATTTTTGTATCAGACACTGCTCATATAACGTCCCAAGATTTGACTGTATGTCTAGCAATTTAAATTGATTTTCCCTAAAAGCAAAATTTGAGACAGGGATTTGCGTACACGTGATTTACGGAATAAGTCCTATTCAGGAAAAGTACAAGAGGAGTAAAGCAGGGTGGGAAGGAGGGAAACTTGCAGAGCAAGGATGCAGTCAGTGATACTGTCTAGTCATAGCCAGAGCAATAGGGCAAGGCTCAGGAACATAAGAGCCCACAAGAGTTCTTGTCCCTGCCTTGAAGCAAGTGGGCTTACTTCCTTCAGGATATTGTCTTTGTCTTTAGTTTTCGGAAGTTTAATTATGACATATCTTGCTATAGATTTCTTTGGGTTTCACTCAGGTTTTTGAATCTATAGGTTCAAATTTCTTGCCAAATTTGGAAAGTTTTTACCCATTATTTCCTTTCTGAGTATTTTTCAGCCCTTCCCTCTTTCTTCTCTTCCTCTGGATAGTAGCAGAAGTCCAGTGGTCTCTCAACTGACATCACAGAGGTAAGTGGAGATATGGATCCACTCAGTTACTACCTAGCTAATGGGGATGAAAGTACTGGCTCCCTATTCTTTCCACCCAAGACAGGTACTTGGGCTTCTCATTATGTCATCACAGAGCACAAGTCTAGGCTCCCTACCCAGCCTTAATGGAATATACAGGGATTGGGTTCATAGTTTTTCTTGCTGTGTTTGGCTAGAGTAGAGAAATAACTATCTGAAGGTTTTTGGTCTTGCTAGATTATTCCTTCCCTGTTATTTTAGTTAGTTAGAGAGAGCAGACTTTTGTTGGGACTTTGTGTGTGTTTGGGGGGCATAGGGTTAGGTGGGTGGGTGCGTGCATGCATGCACACACAGTTATCATTGCCAGTTCTCCAATTTCTTTAGCTCCAAGACTGGGATATTTTTTCATTTTATTTATCTATTTTATTATTTCCATTTTTTTCCAAAGCACATGTTTAATTTTTTTTTATTTTTAAATTTAATTAATTAATTAAAGTAAGCTCTGCACCCAATGTGGGGCTTGAATTAGTGATCCCAAGATCAAGAGTCAAATGCTCTACTGACTGACCCAGCTGAGTGCTCCTCACCAAGACTGGGATAAATGCAGAAAAATGGAACCCCAGGGAACTCACTACTGTTTCATTCTTTAGGTTGCATTTCCTTCTCTCTACCTTTCAAAGTCTTATGTTTGCTTTATATACATATAAGGTTTTTTAATTTTGATGAGTGATTATAAAACACAAGTATGAAAATTTATAAATTAAAAAATAAATATCTTTTGGTTATACTTTTAATCAATTCTTCATGCAAACACAAAGAGCATACTAATGAAAAGGAAAGGAATTACATTCTTTAACTGCACTGAGAATAACCTTCAACCCTAGCTCCATCGTTCCACTTTGGGTATGAATTTCACTGCTCTTTTTTAATACAAGTGTTCCAAATAGAATTTTCAAAATGGTATAAGTTCAGAGCAATAAATCTGATCTTATAAATTGAGATGATTAGATGATTTTCCACTAATACTTGTTTATCATAGAAAACTTGAAGCAAACAGAAGTACTAACAAAACAAAACTAATCACTGATAACATTCCATTATATTTTCTTTTTCTGTGTGTCTTGGGGTGGGTGTGTGTGTGTGTGTGTGTGTGTGTAACTGCACACAATCATTCTTAAATACAATGTTCATGCCTTTTCCTTGTAATATAGATTGTATTTTTTCAGATTATTATTTTAAAAAAATTTCCACCATTGCACAATTTACCACTGAATGGATCTGCCCTAACTTATTTAACCACAACTCACTGGATGCAATTCAGTGAGTTTTCCCCCACATTTTTCTCTACCAAATAAATAACGTAGGGATAAGTTTCTTTCTACTTAATTCTTTACCTACATTTCTAATTCTTTGTTTAGGATAGTTTACTAGAAGATGGATTATTGGGTTGTAAGCAATAATTTAAAGATACTGTTATGGACGGAATTATATCCCCCACAAATTCATATTTTGGGAGTCCTAACCTCCAGCACCTCACAATGTAAATGTATTTGGAGACGGTCTTCAGAAGTAATTGAATTAAAATGAGGTCATTAGGCAGGACCCTAATCTAGTATGATTAGCATCATTATTAGAGGAAATTTGGACATAGGGACATACAGAGAAAAAGACCACATGAAGACACAAGGAAAAACCAGCAGAAAAGCCTCAGAAGAAAACAACCTCTCAGATTTCTAGCCTCTAGAACACTGATAATTTCTGTTCTTTAGGCCACCAATTAATGGTACTTTGTTACGGCAGTGCTAGAGAACTAACACAGGTGTTAATGAATATAGTTAAAGATACTGTCAAACTGCTTTTCTCAGAATTTGTGCCAATATATACTTAATGGAGAAAACCCATCTCACTGCATCTTTGAAAATAAATTATATAAATATATATAAAGTTTGTATTTATATATTATATAAATAATAACATAAAATAAAATATAAAAATGAAATATTTTTATATATTTTTGTTTATTTTATATTTATATTTATAAAAATAAAACACATATTTATAAGTAATATTATATATTATTTGTGTGTACACACATATGGTAAAGTGAGAATTTACAGCTTCACATTTTAGAATAAAATGCTAATTTTCATAAAATAAAAGTAATAAAAATGATAACAAATAAAGCCTCTCTTTCTCAATAAAACCTTATTCTTTCTCAATAAAGGTTTCTCAGTAAAGGTTTCTCAATAAAACCCTACCATAGATACCTTAATAATACATAAGTGAGACCTTAAAGAAGTCATATAATTTTTCTAGATCAGAGTTCTCATACCCTTAAAATGATTTAGACTTAATAATCTTTGAGGGCTTTCTAAATTTAAAATTTACATGACTTCTTTAGTCACATCATAATATAAGATCATGCCTTAGAGGGGCACCTGGGTGGCTCAGTGGGTTAAGCCTCTGCCTTCGGCTCAGGTCAGGATTCCAGAGTCTTGGAATCAAGCCCCACATCCTGCTCTCTGCTCAGCAGGGAGCCTGCTTCCCTTCCTCTCTCTCTGCCTGCCTCTCTGCCTACTTGTGATCTCTGTCTAATAAATAAATAAAATCTTAAAAAAAAAAAAAAAAGGTCATGCTATAGAGTCAGTCTATTACTTGATCTAATTATCTAATCTGGATCATACTAGTCTCCTTTCAGAGACCACAGGGTGGAAAGCAAACTCACCCAAATGGTACAAGGAAAAGTGAACTCCAAATTCAGGTTTGCTACTAAGTGGCTGTATTATCACCTCAAGTCACATTGTTTCTTTGTATTTTTATTTCCTTTTTTCAAGTTCAAAGTTTTAAAAAATTTTGCTGAGTGCCCAGTGACAAAAAGAATTTTAAAAATCACGTGAATCCAGGTGTGTACACACAGTTCAAATTCCATCATCAAAGAATTAACATGTAAGGAAGAAAGAAGTACATAAAAATAAACTAAAACCATTACATCAGACAGTATAAGCAAAGTACCAAAAAAGCCAATGCAAATAAACTAATGCTATTAATTGTTTCATTAACTGACCTGAGAAAATTAATTTTGGGGAAATTAATTTTGAGATATTGGGTAAAAAGGAAATTGCTTTCCTCATTTAAAAATGTATACCCCCTAAAATGGTATTTTAAACATTGCCTTCAAGGTTGTACTTAATCCCCATTTATGGCTTCCAAGTGCCAGACTCATGTTAACCTCACAGGATCAGCTAAGTAACATTTCAGCCATCAGTAATCTCAGACATTTTTGCTCCTATACCTCACTTTGAAATATCCAATGTTCACAGTGTCCCCCAAACACTGTTCATATATTCCCCAAAGGCATTATCCTACAACAGTCTGTATATATCAGTGTATTCTTCTTCCAGTTGAACTATATCTGTGATACGGAAACTCTTCCATGTCCTTGTGTTATTATACAAAACAATTTTTAAAGGTTTTAATTTAGCCTTTTTCATTATGATAAATGTACTCTTTAATCCCCATCACCTATTTTACCTCCCCCCACACCCACCAATCTCCCATCTGGTAACCATCAGTTTGTTTTCAAAAGTTGAGTCTGGTTCTTGGTTTGCCCTTTTTCCTTTGCCTGTTTTGTTTTGTTTCTTAAATTCCACATATGAGTGAGATCATATGGCATTTGTCTTTCTCCAACTGACTTATGTTGCTTAGCATTATACTCTCTAGCTCTCACCATGTCATTACAAATGGCAAGATTTCGTTCTTTTTTTATGGCTGAATAATAAATATTCCATTGTTTATATATATCACATTCCTTTTATCCATTCATCTATCAACAGACACTTGGGCTTTCTCCATAGTTTGGCTATTGTAAATAATGCTGCAATAAACATAGGGATGTATGTATCTTTTCAAATTAGTGTTTTCATATTCTTTGGGTAAACACAGTAGAGGAGTTACTGGATCTATAATAATTCTATTATTCTTTGTTTCAGAAACCTCCATACTCTTCACAGTGGTTGTACCAGTTTGCACTCCTACCAAAAGTGCAAGAGGGTTCCTTTTTCTCCACATTCTTGCCAACACATTGTTTCTTGTGTTTTCGATTTCACAAAACAATTTATTTTTTTTTAAAGATTTTTTATTTATTTTTTTGACAGACAGAGATCACACAAGTAGGCAGAGAGGCAGACAGAGAGGGGAGGGGAGAAGCAGGCTCCCTGCCGAGCAGAGAGCCCGATGTGGGACTCGATCCCAGGACCCTGGGATCATGACCCGAGCCGAAGGCAGCGGCTTAACCCACTGAGCCACCCAGGCGTCCCTACAAAACAATTTAAAAAGAAATTTTATAGGGTGTTAAGAAAATAAATTTTGGACCACACTAAATCCATATAATTTTTTAAATGTTTCAATTGATTTTTAAGGGATAAAAGACATTTTTGAGATTTTTCAAATACAAAATATTTAAAATATGGAAAATTATAGCTGTACTTTACACATATTTAATTGTATATCAAAGTATATATAGAATCTTGTCCTACAATATGTAAGATGAGATCATTTTCAGCATGAAATCATCTATCAGTTGTACTTACAGTGCAGTTTTTATCAGTATTTCTTTTCCAATGTTTCTTGTCTACTTTCTTGGCTGAAGTGGAACACAGCGTTGCATGAGTTTGTGTTCGAGGATTTAAAGCCAGGATACTCTGAAGACAGCAAAAACAATGTATAATCATATATACTCGCATTTTAAAAAAATCAAAATTTAAGGATTTCCCCACACACCCCAAAGAAATACTAAAAATGTTTTCTCCTTCTGCTATTATAATTCCACAATAAGTTTATCTAAAGCAATCATTTACTAGGCAATATACTTATTGATTTTATAAGAATATTGATCATAATATGAAAAATTTGAAAATCACCAAACTATACTAAAGACTCCTTACGATAAATTTTATTCATAGAATTTACATGAGAATGAAATCAGAAAAGATGGAGGTTTTATTTAAATTTGTAATAACACTACTCTCCATTTTAAGTTTTTAGAATTTACAAATTGCTTTCACACGCAGTACCTAATTTAACTTAATAATAGCTACTATCTCAAAATTTTAGATGAGCAAATAAATTCAAGGTGTTTAGGTTACTCACTTGAGATCTCATAATTAATATGCAGAAGGGACTGACTTAGAATGTAAGTTCTTCTCATTATTAAGTTTATATTCAAATTCATCCAAAAATAAAGTCTATATTTTACTGTGACTTTGTGAGGCATAAAAGTAGAAGAGAAAACCTTTTTAACCACATGTGCAAATACATTAAATGGCACCTGGATAACTCAATAAAGAATTAATTTCAAAGTCCTGTCTTAAGCAAGCATTTAAAAGAAAACCACTAGAGGTCTTCTAGAATGGGGTGGTATGAAGACCTCTGTAGGTCAATTCCCCAGCAAAACAAACATACTGATAAAAATTAAGCAAAAATAAGAGCCCTTTAAAATCTCCAGAAATCATGCTAAAGTCAAACAGCAATTGAAGAAACAGTTATTTCAGGAAAAATCTACTAAAACTTGGTAATAGTGAAAGTATATGGCATCTGAGGGATGGCCTGTCCACCCCACCCCCCATGCTCCCAGCTCAGCATGACAGAAATTCCACCTCAACTGAGTGCAGCCAAGAACATAAGGGTCCATCTGCCCCAGCTTCCAATTGAGGCTGTGGTATATCTCAGAGAAAGGCAGACTATTAGTATTTCTCATCCGCCACTCCTCCCACTCATACCCTTCCCCCCATCCACTATGCACCAACTAAACTCCACAAAGTGCAGCTGAGATGTCAGGAGCTCCCTTGCTTCACTCAGCTCCCATTCATAGAACAGAGGCTCTACCTGAGGAACAGCATGCCAATAACCCAGGGATCCCGATCACGCTCATCTCAACTTGATCGCTATTTGGATTTAATATACCAGGAGAAGCAAACTGAGAAGCTACTGCCCATACTCGTACTCTGCACATACAACAAGAGTGTCAATCTGAAAGAAACAGGCCACAAAACCACCCCTAGCTCTGTAGCTGTGGCTTAGAGACTTTTCACAGCACAAGAAGCATGCCATAAGAACAGACAGCATCCCCCAAAAGGAACTGATGTTATTAGAATCAGTATGTAGCCTATGGGTACTCCCAAAACAATAAATAGTTTGATGGCAAACAAGAGGAGGGTGGTAGCTTCATGAGAGCAATCAACTAAATCATAAGGCAGATAGTTTACCAGAGAGAACCACAGAGAGAAATGGTTAAGAACAGCTCCCCTAAGGTCACAAGAAACCTCAAAGACTCACTTCAAAACTATCCCTGCAAGGGGCCTAAATTTAATTGACTTACACTGTGGAACAATTTATACCCCAGAGCACTGTCAAAAATAATAGAACAATCAGCCAACAATCAATGAAAACCAAGAGCTGGGTGTAATACCAACAGAGGTGGGCAGTTGAACAGCAAAAAACAAAACAACAACAAAAGGAGAAAAGGCATATAGAGCCCTGATAAAACCACTAGCATCCCAGAGTAATTGTGCACATGCTCAAGACTTCATCCTATGCAAGTACAATCAGAAGTTCATACCTTAGGGGAAAGAGACTCTCCAAAAATAGTCCATCAAGTCACTAAACAAATAGGCAAACACCAATAAGGCTCATCTTTGAGGAGGAGGTGGTTAATATCCAGAATATAATGTTTTATCTAAAATGTTTACTTTTCAATAAAAAAAATTACAAAACATTCAAAGAAACAGGATTATGTGATCCACACAAGAAAAAAAGCAGACAACAGAAACTCCCTTCAGAGGGGGCAGGTGTCAGATTTAACACACACACACACAAAACTTTATCTATATAGTACACTCTACTCAACAACAGCAGAATGTACATTTTTCTCAGGTATACACAAAACATTCTCTAGGACGGACCATAACCTAAGCCATAAAACAGGCCTCAATAAATTTTTAAAACCATACAAAGTAGTTCTCCAACCATAATAGAACAGAATCAAATATCAATAACAGAAAGAAATTTGGGAAATTCACAAACAACATAGATGAACACAGTTAACATTAAGCTGAGAGAACCCAGTTATAAAATAGCACATATTATATGATTTCATTTATATAAAATGTCCAGAGTAGGTAAATACACAGAAACAGAAAGCAGACTGTGCTTGCCAGGGATGGGAGAACTAGGGGGGAATGGAGTAACTGACAAAGGGCACTTGGTTTCCTTTTGGGGTGATGAAATTGAGGGTGGGGAAGACAATACAACTCTATGAACAGACGAACAGCTTTTGAATCCTATACTTTGTGTGAGTGAATTGTAGAGTATGTGAATTATACCTCAATAAAGCTGTTATCAAATAAATAAATAGTCACTAAATTCTATATCCAGCAGATTTCACTGTGTACTATATTCACTCTAATAAACATCACTGGGACTTAATTTATTAGCCCAATAAAAATAAAGATTATTTTTAGCAATTCTTATATATGACAGATATGAGATTTCTTCAAAATCCACCAATTTAGATGTCTAGGTTTTCTGGACAACAAACATCAAATAGAGCTATTAGTTTTATGGTTTTAAATGGCTCATTCCTTATGATGAAATAATGACAAAACAACATGTTAATAAGAGCCAATATTAGAAACTATAACATCATTTTTATATAAAAAAGGTGAAAATACTTTTATTTTAAAATAAATGTGTTTTTTGCCATTATTTAACCTTGAGCCATTACTAATCTCATACATTAATTCAAGCTGATAAATACAAAGATGACATTTTTTAAAGGTAGATATTGTGACAAACATTTAAAGGAAAAAAAAACTGGGTAACAGTCAAGATGGTTCCATTTATTTTAGCTTTTACTTCACAATCCATATTGTGATAAATGATTATACTTATCTATGTCAGCATAGTAATGTAATTTTTGAGAATAAACATTCTGAATGCAATTTATTGGCTGCTTATCACAGTAACTTTTCTTTTACATAGCATAAGTAGAAAGTATAACATAACATGAAATATTGGGTTAACCTTTTACAAAAAGGCAGTGAGTTGAATTCAGTGGATCTTGGGTAAAAAATAAATTGGATTGTGGAGAACAGTTACCAAGAATTTGACTTAATATCCCAAATGAAAAGTGATACAACATAAAAATTCAAAATATAAGTGGATGAGGGCTGTTAAAAACAATTTCCAAAGCAAGACATTTTAAAAACTAAAAGTCAATATCATCAATAACTAAATAGCTGGCAGAATAATATAGGAGAGTCCTGAATTGCATTCTTCCTAAGAAATGACCAAAGCCAGATCCTACCAGGGTCACAGAGTCCCCTCTCCCGATAAATTCAGCACTTTAAAAGGCCTGTTAACCCTTTCAGATATAAGGCATATTACTGTTAGGGGGGATTTTCTCCCCTACAAAGAATTTGCCTTTGGCTTTCCCAATCATCAGTAACACAATAAAAATGTACTGGTGATTCTAGAAGCAAAACAAACAAACAAAAAACAAAAACCATAGAACATGATCCAGACACAGATTTACATGTGAGAACAAATCAGGTTTATGTGTTGTCACTGTGTTGTCTACCAACACTATTCTGGGAAGTGTTGAGAAGAATGTCACAACATACAAGCTGAAATTCCACGTCTGAGGAGAGTCTTTCTTTACTCGCTCGCATAAAGGGCACAAAGGGGAGGCCTCACTTCACAAATAAAAGCATTAAGAATTAGCCTAAAAATACTGGAACTGCAGTATTATTTGAGAGCTTGAATTCCAACTTCAGGAAGCCAGTTGGCCAAAATGTCCTCTTTCTAAAAATGTGGCTTTGCTTTATGTCACAGTACCAGTTATCTAAACATAATGCATCATTAAGCTTTCCTCACCCTCTGCATTTTAAATTATAAACAAATGTTTCCTCTTCAATCCTGGCCATCACCATAATTCTGAGCCATTAACATGTTACCCACATACTGACATTTTAGATTTAGAGGCTGAACTTGGTAAATTAGATTTTAGTTTATTTAGATTATGCTTAAATTTGTCTTTGATGGCTTTTTCTGAGTCTTCCATAAGTTTTCTCCTACTTCCCATTCCATCAGATAGAAGTTTTAAAAAATAAGAATAAAAACCATGTTTTTCTCATTTTTTTCATAACTGGACATAAACATCTTCATTTCAATAAAACATTTTATTGTGCTACCATTTTCTTCTCAGTAAGTATTCTTAACTAAAAGGAAAATGGAATTATCTATTGATTGATACTTTTGTTCAGTATTTGTTCCTTCATCCAGACAGCAATCTAACAAATGTTGATCAATGAAGATCTGAACTTTACACTACTTAATCGCTTAACAGCCTCTTGCTTACAAGCCCTGATCTCTACCAATTATCCCACCCTTCCCCATGTCCATCATTAGTCAAAGTGTAGTATGAGTTTAAGTATCTTTAGGAATTCACAAAGGTATCTTTGGTTCTTGGATAAGCTCAAACCTAATACTGATTCACTCTCCTACTGGGTTGCAAGCAGAAGTAGAGAGAATGCAGCTTCATGTCGCATCTTATACCTACACTCAAGATATAAATTAGTCTGAAGTCTGAAAACCTTGGAAATCCATGCTAATCAGTCCTGGTCAGGGGCTCTCAGATTTTCTTAATTATTATTATTTTCATTTAATGCACTTCTATTCTTTGGCCAACCTCTAGACTTATTTTCCCTTAGGTTGAAGTACCTTTTGAAGTAACTTTCTTTTTTCTTTTCTTTTTCATTTTGCCAGCTCTACACAAAGGCCAATTTTCCCTTTATACATAATGTTTAAGCCACTGCAGTCAAAAAATAATCAATGAAGGAGTTTATGACAGTTCTAAATCTTAAAACTTTCATTTTATTACGTATTCACTAAGCAATATGCATAACGTCCAAACTTAAATTTGGGTTTAGCTTTTAGTTCTACTATTTTTGCTGGTTATTTAAACTCTCAGTCCCTGTACTTCTTCGACAATAAAATGATGATTAGAAATGTACCTTCCTTCTCAGAGGGTTCTTTTGAGGATTAAATAAAATGATACACAGGGGGATGGGGTAACTGGGTGATCTGATGAGCACTGGGTGTTACATGCAACTAATGAATCATTGAACACTACACCAAAATCTAATGATGTACTATATGCTAACTAAATTTAAATTAAAAAAAAAAATAAATAAGATGATACATAAAAATGTCTAGAAGGTGCATGCTGTGAATGCTTAATTCCTGTTGTCAGTTAGTATGTGACAGAACTAGATTTTAGGCTCCATTCACCCAATGTATATTCATATTCTTATGCTGCCAATTTTGAATATATACAAGGGAATCATTTTCTTTAAGTACAGGAGTATAAAAAAAGATAAAGGAAACAGGTAAAAAGTTAACTATAAATGAAATAGTAAGAAAAAAAATAAGAGCTGTATCCAGGTGAAACCAAATCATTGGTCCTGAACTTATTTGTGCCCTAAGCCTACAATTTCAAAGGGAGACTGCCTGAAAATGCAATATGCTCTTCACAAATTAAAATGGCAGTGGGGAAGGGTCATGAAATTCAAACATAGATTTTTAAAATCCACTACACATAAATAGAAATGCAGATATAATTTTATAATACATACAACAGTATATAACTCATGGACCTTTGGTCTAAACATGTTTCGGTAAATTCACATTACAATTCCTTCCAGAAAAAGGTCAGACCAAAACTGATAAATTTATAAAACATCAAAAAACTCATCAACTGGAAATGAATGAGCCCCTTCAGAATGCTAGTCCTTTTGCCTGGGGAATCTGATTCATTTCTACTGAACAAATAGTTAACACAAATAAAATAGTTTATGCATTTTAAAACATCCCATTCATCATGTCACTCTTTTACTCAATGAGGGAAGGTCAGCTACATGAAGTTGTTGTCTGCATTTCAAGGCCCAGTATGTGACTTTCCTTTGCTTATAAAATACACACCATACACCATGCACTTCAGTGTTCTCTAAGTATAATAAAAGCCTTTTTATTGTCTTTCTGAAAAGATTGAGAACTCAAACACAGGAACAATTACTTACACATCTGATATTAATCTGACAATTCCTAATATAAAACAGAACATGCCAGAGTGGTGACTGATTCTGACTTAGATGCTGTATTAGTCAGCTTGGGCTGCTTCTATAAAAGAATGTCACAGAGGGCATGGAGCCTGCTTAAGATTCTCTATCTCTATCTCTCTCTCCCTCTCCCTCTGCCCCTCGTTCCAACCCCACCCCCACCCTGCTGGTGTGTGCACGTTCTCTCTTAAAAAAAATAAATAAATAAAGGATCTCTAGATTGAGTAACTTGAAGAACAGACATTTCTTTTTCACAATTCTGGAGGCTGGGAGTTCCAAGAAGGTGCTCACCTATTCAGTTACTAATAAGAGACCACTTACTCCCTGGTTTGCAGAAAGTCACCCACTCTCTTTGTGCACATAGAGCACAGAGAGTCAGAGGGCTCTCTTGAGTCTCTCCTGACAAAGGCACTAATCCCAGTGTGAGGGCCCCACCCTCAGGGCCTCATCTAACCTAATTACATCCCAAAGGTCCAATCTCCAAATAATATGGATCGAATGCTAGGGCTTCAACACACAAAATTTTTGTTTTAAGATTTTACTTATTTATTTGGCAGATAGGGAGAGTACAAGCAAGGAGAGCAGCAAAGGAAAAGGGAGAAGCAGGCTCCCCACTGAACAGGTAGCCCTATGCAGGGCCCAATCCCAAGAGCCTGGGATCATCACCTGAGCCAAAGGCAGATGCTTAATGGACTGAGCCACCCAGGCACCCCAACACACAAAATTTAAGGCATACTGGGATGCCTGGGTGACTCAGTTGGTTAAGTGGCTGCCTTCGGCTCGGGTCATGATCCCAGCGTCCTGGGATGGAGTCCCACATTGGGCTCCTTGCTCGGCAGGGAGCCTGCTTCTCCCTCTGCCTCTGCCTGCCACTCTGTCTGCCTGTGCTCGCTCGCTCCAGCGCTCTCTATCTGACAAATAAATAAATAAAACTTTAAAAATAAAAAATTTAAGGCATACACAGATACTTGGTCATTAATCATCATGGAAAAATTTCTTTCTGCAGATCTGTGCAAATGCTGTAAATGCTGAGCATTAACTTACAAGATAGCCTTATCTTAAGATTACAAACAGTACCACATTGAGTTTATACCTTTATTTTATCAAGAAGAAACTTTGGTGGGGCACAGGAAGGACAGGCAGAATAGACGAAGGAGAGTGGAAGACACAAGCTCTCAGTTATGAATAATTTAAGTCACAGGGATGAAAAGGTACAGCATAGGGAATACAGTCAATGGTATTATAATAGTGCTGATGGGAGCTACACTTGTGGTGAGCATAACATAACATATAGACTTGTAGAATCATATGCTGTAGACCTGAAACTAATGTAACAGTATATGTCAACTGTACTTCAATCAAGAAAAAAAGAAGAAACTTCAAAAAACAAAAGCAGTATGATATGGCGTTACTTAAACTTTAAAAATAAAATAAAATAAAAAATGAAAATAATAAAATAAATTAAAAATAAATAAAATAAAAACAAAGAAAAAAATAAATTAACAATAGCCATTATGTATCCTCCTTTACTCTTTAAGTCATAAGAGTAGCAAAGCATTAATAACTTAGATACTAATTTATATACTCTTCATATATTTTCATTATAAAATTGAAAATCAAGTATCATATCCAAATACCAAGTGATATCAAAAGTAGAAAAAAAGATAAGAACCTGTAATACAGCAATTTTCTTTAAAAATTTCACTTCTGTAATCATAAACTATTTAATATAATGTTATAAAATATCCATGCATTATATATTTAAGTGAAAACCAATATTTGGAAAAGGCATAATTATGAAAATCCATGCTAAAATAGCATCTTATGTTGGCAAGAACTGAATATATATATATATATATATGTATATATATATTGATATATATGAATCAACATACAGAAATCCAAGATAATATTATGAAGGGAGAAAATTGATAAGGATTATTATATCACCATAAAAAATGCAAAAGTTCACTGGGTAAATATGACAGTTCATATTCTGGGATTCATGCTTTTTTTATTCAAGAATAATTATTTTATCCTAAAACTTGCTTTATAGAAATTGTCTTAAAGTAAAATCAGTCTTAGAGAGTCTTTTTAAATAATATGAAAACTACTATGATCTACCTTTAATCCATTAACTTTTGTGGATAAGAAACACTGGTTTTCAAAAGATCTGTGTTTATAAGACCAAGGGTCATTTTAGTTCAAGAGAGGTTTAAGTGTATACCAGCATGCCAAAGGTAGAGCAATAGTGACCAGCAAATAGAAAAGCTGGAAAACAAAACTTAAGAAGAAATAAGGAAGTAGGATCTTGCCCAATTGAGTTTTATTTAAAAAAAAAAAATTAACTAAACTGAGCAGGTACCATGACTTTCAGGTTCACAAAAATGTAATAAATCAAGGATTGACTAGTTGCCCTTTATATGGGTAAAAGCAAAAAGGAAACATATATGCACTACCAAGTGATTTATATCATAAACAAGAACTAAAATGATTTTTTAATGATCTATGACATTTTTAAATTCATTAGTATGAAGGCTTGCCATAAGATACTTTCTCTTTTGAGAAGGGTAGGGTGGAACAAAGAGTATATGGTGAGTTAGGAAGTTGGACTATAATCAAGAAAGTGAAAGATGTGAAACATGTGAAAACACTTGTATTATTAAAGTCTTAGTTTAATTCTCAACTCTCCATGACTTCTGCACAGTATTCAATATTGTTAATTCACTCCCCTATCCAGAAACTCATCTGCTTTGGTCCTGAACTCATGGCATTAAGATCATTCTTTCTATTCACTATTTTTATTTTTGTAATTTCTATATCCCCTCTTGACCATAATGAAAGGATCTTAGACCTCTACTATATGCCTTCTACTAATGATTACTTTTCTACATCTGAGCTTTATATCTTTATTCTAAACCCTGAGATCTCTGCCTTGATCTACAGTCATCCACTTCACTGGATGCCAAATAACCTACTTACATGTTCTATCATTATCTCAATTTCTTAATACCAAAAAACAATGTATTGTCTACCCCCTCAACTTTTTAACTCCATTTGACTCCTGTCAATACCACCACTTCTCTAGTAAAATGGCCTTTATATTGTGTCTATCTATACTACTTCTTTTTGTTCCTTAAACCCACATAATGCCAGTCAATGTTAGTCACATCGGGCCTGTCTTCAATACTTTCTATTTCTCCAGCCTACTGCAGAACCTTACACAGAATGCTTGGACTATAATAGTACTCTATAATAGTACTTGGACGATAATAGTACTATAATTACTAATTATAATAAAATAAGCTTGGACTATAATAGTACTCTCCTAGATAAACTATTCACCTCAAGTCTGTGCTTTCATCTCTTTCTCATGTGACAGCCTTCATACACACATATAAATGTGTATGTGCATGTGCGCGTGCGCACACACACACACACACACACACACACAGCTTAAATGGCTCCCCATTACATATATAACACCAATAAAAACTATCATCCTACTATTCAGTCTCATATCCACCTACCACTCTAACACAACTCCACCTCACCTATGCGTATGTTTTTTACTGCTGTTGTTGTATTTTAAGTAGTCTCCACACCCAGTGAGGAGCCCAACACAAGGCTCGAACTCACAATTCGGATATCAAGACCTGAGCTGAAATCAAGAGTGAGGTGCTTAACCTACTGAGCCACCCAGGTGCCCCTCACCTATGTGTAGTTTATTGAATCTATGTATACTCCTATGTCCGTATCTCCCTGCTCACATCACTCTCTGTATCTAGGTCTAGAATACACCTACTTTATGTTAGTTTAGATGCTAACGTTTCTTAAGTACTAATAACTATTTTCTCTAAAATTTAAGAAGCACTGCCCTTCCCCCTATTTAGATTGTATTCATGAATTTCTATAGACTCTAATGCCACTGTCATTCATGGTACATAAGGATATGATATTAAGTAAATATTAATATATATGCCCTCTCCCATCAAAATGGTCACTAAAACCCTCAAAAGCAAGGATATATTTAATATAACCTCCTGTAAACCAAGGAAACTTCACTAGTAAAAATTTGCAAAAAAAAAATTGTTAATGGAATATTTTTCTTAGCAAAACAATAATACCAAAAAGCAGCGAGAAACTTCCACTGGAGAATAGAAGGATTTTAATGCTACCAACTCAAATACAATTCTGTTTTCTTCTTTGTGTTCAATCTATTGCAGAGGACAAAGAGAACACCATTCAGTACTTGTCAGCAGTTACACAAATTTTAAGCCATATAATCATTAACTTCTCCAAAATGGGAAGTCAGTGTTTTCCTCACTTTCACTGAAAGGTTTAATCATGCACCTCACTTGCTGAAGCAGCAGAGAAACACTTTGAACTGAACCTTGAAATCTGTGGTAATATAAAGTCAGCAACAAGTTCTGACAAGAAAACAAAATGAATTACTTTTATCTGCTCTTCACATGTTCCCAGGACAAAATTTTGGGTTTTATTATGCAACACAAATACTGCCAACATGAGAAAGACATGGTCCCTACAACAAAGAAGCTGCAGACCACTGGAGGCAGCAGACAGGATAAAGTAAAAATAAAGTGGTTTGAGTATATTCATAGAATACTGCAAGGTGCTGTGAACTCGGAAGGTGAACCTAGGAAAGGCTAAATTTAAATTTATATTTTTTAAAGATTTTATTTATTTATTTGACAGACAGAGGTCACAAGTTGGCAGAGAGAGACGGGGAAGTAGGCTCCCCGCTGAGCAGAGAGCCCAATGGGGGGCTCCATCCCAGGACCCTGGGACCATGACCCAAGCCAAAGGCAGAGGCCTTAACCCACTGAGCCACTCAGTGGGTGGGTATTTAAATTTAAATTTAAATAAATTTAAATTTATTTATTTACTTTCTTAAAGGTATATGTGCAATCTTTAAAATAAAAAGGAGATTCTTTAAGAAATCTCCACTAAGAGAAACTATGATGTTATTTGCAACATTAAAAAGCTGGAAAATACCTAGCAGAAAGAGAAATGTTAAATTACAGCCTGTCTACAGCAGAGTATACCTGTACCTACAGAGTCTGCATAGAGCTTAATATATATACCTACTAAAAATCATGTTTGAGGGTTTTTAATGATATGTAGAAATACTGTTGGTATAATGAAAAGTTTTTAAAGGGAGCAGAAATCAAATCTATATCTGAAATAAAATCAATTCTATTAGACACAACTTTGTATATTAAATATTTTAAAATAATATAAAATTCATGTATGTAATTACTATTGAAGCCACTTATGTTCTCTTAATTGGTAAGTGATGTCTTGTATCCTTAATGCCCTTTGAGTGCCTACTGAGAATGGTTTCCATTTAAAAATTAGTAGTATTATGTTGGAGAGGATGCGGAGAAAGAGGAACCCTCTTACACTGTTGGTGGGAATGCAAGTTGGTGCAGCCACTTTGGAAAACAGTGCAGAGATTCCTTAAGATATTAAAAATAGAAGTACCCTATGACCCTGCAATTGCACTACTGGGTATTTACCCCAAAGATACAGATTATGTAGTGAAAAGAAGTGCCATTTGTACCCCAATGTTCATAACAGCAATGACCACAGTCGCCAAACTGTGGAAAGAGCCAAAATGCCCTTCAACAGAGGAATGGATAATAATGATATATATGGTCCATATATACAATGGAGTATTAAGCCTTCATCAGGAAGGATGAATACCCAACTTTTTTATCAACATGGATGGGACTGGAGGAGATTATGCTGAGTGAAATAAGTCAAACAGTGAGAGTCAATTATCATATGGTTTCACTTACTTGTGAAGCATAAGGAATAACACAGAGGACATTGGGAGAAGGAGAAGAGAAGTGAGCTGGGGGAAATTGGAGGGGGAGACAAACCATGAGAGACTGTGAACTCTGATAAACAAACTGAGGGTTTTGGCGGGTGGGGGGGTGAGCCTGGTGGTGGGTATTAAAGAGGGCATGTACTGCATGGAGCACTGGGTATGGTACATAAACAATGAATCTTGGAACACTGAAAAAAATGTTAAAAAAATTAGTATTAGGTAGTGGAAAGTATTCAGTATCAAATCAGCTCAAGATACTTCAATTCTTTAACAAACATGAACTAGCAATTCCAACTTAGGGGCATCAATATCTCACTTTAAATAATTTAAATTTAAACCTAAAGCAAGATATAAAGAAATGATGCCCCTTCTCCTAATCTGCACTTATAATTAAATACTACCTGACCTAAACTGGTTTCCTTCTAAGGATGAATTAAAATTAGCTCTTTTCATCTACTTTGGGTCTT
This sequence comes from Taxidea taxus jeffersonii, assembly GCA_003697995.1. Taxonomy (NCBI): domain Eukaryota; kingdom Metazoa; phylum Chordata; class Mammalia; order Carnivora; family Mustelidae; genus Taxidea; species Taxidea taxus. The sequence continues at coordinate 217,690 of ML106815.1, forward strand.
CTGGATTTAATATACTTGAATTGGAAAGGACTTTAAGTATTAACATTTGATTGCCCATCGTAATTCAGAAATCCTATTCCCAAATAGTCACTGAACTAAATGTATCAATCAAATCTGTCAAAGAAAAATGACAAAGTTTTAGTCCCTTTTATATAAAGCTTACATAAATTAATAAGAAAACAAAAAAGTGCTAATAAATAGGAAAAGGGCATAAAGATTTCAAAGAACACATGTATATTTCCAATCTAAGAGGGACAAAAAGAGAAATACTTAGCTACCCATTGGATTTTCATTGCAAGTAAGTCTCTGCTTCTATCACTACTGTTAATGCTCTTGCCAAGTCTTTAAAGATGACCACACTGCCTAATACTTCCCTTTGTGCTTGTGTTGTTATACATTTTACTTTTTTTCATATTTATTGCCTTTTTTTCAAAAATTATTTTTAATTACAGGTAGAGAGAGAGACAGAGAGGCAGAGGGAGAGTGAGAGAGAGAATCCCAAGCAGGCTCCCCACCCAGAGTAGAGCCCAAAGTGGGGCTCAATGACCTGAGCCACAATCAAGAGTTGGAAGCTTGGGACGCCTGGGTGGCTCAGTTGGTTAAGCGGCTGCCTTCGGCTCAGGTCATGATCCCAGCGTTCTGGGATCGAGTCCCACATCGGGCTCCTTGCTCAGCAGTGAGCCTGCTTCTCCCTCTCCCTCTGTCTGCCACTCTGTCTGCCTGTGCTCGCTCCTGTGCTCTCTATCTGACAAATAAATAAATAAAATCTTTAAAAAAAAAAAAAAGAGTTGGAAGCTTAACTGACTGAGCAACCCAGGTACCCATCAAGTGATTTTTATAATAGCTTTAATTGAGATCTAATTCACCACATAATTTACCCATTTAAAGTGTATAATTCAATGGCTTCTGGTATATTTGGATTTGTGCCATCATCATCATAATACATTTTAGACCATTTCATCAATGCTGCCCAAATTCACACCCATTAGCAGTCATTTCCCACTCTCCCAAACTCCCAGCTTCAGGCAACCTTTAGTCCACTTATGACTCTACACATTTGTCTGTTCTCTTTCCCAGATTTATTAAGTTATAATTGATAAATAAAAATTATACTTATTTCAAGTATACGATATAGTATTACTAACTATAGTCACCAAACTGTACATAGTCACCCTGTATAATTGAAACTTTATACTCTTTGACCATCATCTTTCCATTTCCTCCACCTCCAGTCCCTGTAAACCACCATCTTACTCTCAGCTTCCATGAGTTCAACTTCAGTGAATTCTGCATGTAAGTGATATCATGCAGTTTTTTGCCTTTCTGTGCCTAGCTTATTTCTCTTAGCAGAATGTCCTCCAGATTCATCTGCATTGTCTCAGATGATAGCATTTCCTTTTTTTCTGGCTAAATAATATTCTTCTGTGTGTGTGTGAATCTGTGTGCCTTTCTTTATCCATTCATCCATTGATAGACTCTTGAGTCATTCCTATATCTTGGCTATTATAAATAGTGCTGCAGTGAACATGGGTGTGCAGTTATCTTTTCAGATACTGATTTCTATCCTTTAGAAATATACCTAGGAACTGGGATTTCTGGGTCAACTGGTAGTTCCATTTTTAACTTTTTAGGAACCTCCATACACTTTTATGATGGCTATATTGACTTACATTCCCACCAACAGTGTGCAAAGGTTCCCTTTTCTCCATACGTTCACCAACATTTTTATCTTGTCTTTTTAATAATAGCTATCCTAAGAGGTATGAGGTAATATCTCATTGTGGTTTGACTTGCATCTCACTGATTAGAGATGTTGAGTACATTTTCATATACCTCCTGGCCATCTGTATGTCTTCTTTTGAGAAATGTCTACTTGGGTAATTTTCCCATTTCTTAATTGGGTTGTTTTCCTGCTATGGATATGCTTAATCCAGACATATCATATAAACAGAATCACACAGAATGTGGTCTTTCATACTTATTTTTTTCATTTAGCATAATGTTTCAAGGTTTATCCATGTTGCATTTTACTTTTATATGTTATAGACATGCCACATGTATTCATTATTTGAACAGTAAATTGCCTTCTGGTGAGATTTAAATAATAAGTAAAAATCATACAGTTACCCACGTAGTTACCATTTTTGCAGTTTTGTATTCTTGGTGTAAATCCGTATTTCCACCTGGTCATTCCCTTCTGTCTGAAGGACATGACTTCCTCTAACATTTCTTACAGTTCAGGTCTGCTGTTGATAACTTCTTTCAAATTCTGAAAGTCTTTCTTCACCTTTGTTTTTTTGTTTCGTTTTGAGAAAGTGTGCCTGAGCCCTGTGGGGAGGGGCAGAGGGAGATGTAGAAAATCTTAAGCAGACTCTGCGTGGAGCACTAAGCCCCACAGAGGGCTCGATCTCAGCACCCTGCGATCATGACCTCACTGGAAATGAAGAGTCAGGCAGTTGACCGAATGAGCCACCCAGGTACCCCATCTTAGTTTTTGAACACTAATTTTACTGGTATAGAATTCTAGGTGGAGAGTTTTTGTGTTTTGTTTCTTCCTAGTACTTCAAATATGTTACTCTGTTGTCTTTTCACTTGTATTGTTTCCAAGAAGAAATTTGTTTTTGCCTTACTTTTGTTCATACCAAGTGTACTTTTTCTTTTCCTTCTTGTTGTTCTGAAGATTTTCACTTTACCACTAGCTTTGAGCTGTTTGATTATGATGTTCCTTGGTGTTTTCTTCATGTTTCCTCTGCTTGAACTTCCTTGGTCTTTTTGAACAGAAAATGGATTTATTTTTCAAATGTATTTTCTATATTTCCACCCCTCTACCTCTACTCTCCTTGGGAAATTCCATTTACATAGATATTAGGTCACTTGAAGTTGTCCCACAGCTCACTGATACACTTATTTTTCCCTCTGTGTTTCATTTTTGGATAGCTACTATTGGTATGTCTTCATGTTCGCTATCTTTTCTTCTGTAATATCTAATCTGTTTTTTAATCTTATCCAGTGCATTATTAAGACATTGTAGTTGCCATTTCTAAATGTTCAATTTGGCTCCTCTATCTTCTACATCTCTATTTAATTTTTGAACATATAGAATACAGTCATAACTGTCAATGTCCTCTGCTAATTCTAATATCTGTGTCAATTTTGTCAGTTTTGAATTTGGTTCAGTTTGTTGATTTTTTATCCAGATTACAGGTTTCATTTCTATTTCTTTTCAAAGATGGCTGGTAACCTTTAACTGGGTGCCAAGTATTATAGATTTTGCCTTCGTGGGTGAGGAATGTTGCTGTATTCCTATAAATATTTTGGAGTTTTGTCTAATACATGGTTGAGTTATACAGGAACAGTTTGATCTTTTCAGACTTTGCTTTAAAACTTGTGAGGTGATACTTGGGCAGCATTTGATCTAGGGCTAATTATTGTCCACTGCTGAGTCAAGAAACTTCCAAGAACCCACTATCTTGGGAATCATAAAGATTTCCAGTCTGGTAGGAGCAGGTACTATTCCCAGACCAGTGTGAATGTCAGGTACTCTTCCTTTTGGTAATCTCAGATTTTTCTTTACCTAACTTTGGGTCATTTTTCTCACATGCATGGACTGACCTTTACTCTGGAAAAATTCATGGGGAAACTTGTGCCTCCAGGTCTCTCTGAGCAGCTCTCTCCTATTATTATGTTCTACAAACTCTAGCTGCCTTGTTCTCCCCAGATTCTCAACTCTGTCCTCTCAACTGAAGAAGTCTACCAGGCTCCGTATGAGTTCCATTTCCTGAGATGAAGCCTATAAACTCAAGATAGTGTTCTGGGGAGATATTAGGGCTCTCTTCATTTGTTTTGCATCTCACGGAGATCACTATATTTTTTCATCTGATAGCTAATGTCTTGAAAACTATTGTTTTCTATATTCATTTCTTTTTCATTGTTTCAGGCAGAAATGTATGCAGAAAATGGTTAATTCAATAGGTCTGAGTTGCTCAAGTCCTGCACATTCCTATTTCAGAAGTGGCCTTTGATCCACTCCTGGGAACATTCTGTCTGACAAAAGTGTTTTTATGTGTCTGAGGCCTTGAACCATGCTATAACAGCTGACTAGAAAGTTTAATCACATGAACATCTGATTTTTCACTGGTAGTCTAAAGCTCAAGTAACTGACATCAGTCATGTAGCACTATACACCTATATAATTAATGCCCAATAAAAACCCTGGATACTAACGCTTAGGTGAGCCTTCCTGGCTGGAATACTCCATTCACGTTGTCATACATTGTTGCTGAAGGAATTAAGTGTGCCCCATATAATACCATGAGAGAGAATACACATAAGCTTGTGCCTGTTCCTTCTAGATTTTGACTTGTGCCTTTTCTCTTTGTTGACCCTAATCTATCCTTCATTGCAATAAACTGTAAAATGAATATAAAAAATTGTGAGTTCTTTGAGTACTTCTAGTGAGTTAAAGCCCTGAGAGTGGCCTGGGGGACCCCAGAAACAAAATGTAAATCCATTCCCTATTACTCCATCTTGAGTAGAAGTGGAAGTAGAGACATGAGTACCATATTTTAATGGCCACTTCTTCCCATAGAACTTAACTTTGTAAAGCACCTTGACAAAAATATAGAAAAGTTCTCAAAATGGCAATAAAGTAATATCTCCACTCAGTTTTATATTCAACTAAGTGCCAGCCAGTAAGATATATTTGTAAGTCTGGGTCTTATGGGAAGTCTCATTAAAAGGAAGAATGCACATTTCTTTTCTGCTTACTTCTTCCTACAAGAAAAAAGTGCCACATGCCCTATTCCACATATCTCTAGACTTTTTCACATCAGAAGAAATAAATTAGTGCCTTGTTTAAGCCAATTTCATTTTTTTTCCTATTAAATGCCTCATAATCTGGTTCTTAGAGTGCCCAGTAGCCAACTGGGTGTGGGAGCACTGACAGTCCAATCAACAAGGGAGAATATTCAGAGCCAGAGTGTATATAAATGTCAAAATGAAAGCATTTGGCTTATGTACTTAAAAGACAAATGAGAACTCACATCAGCATAAGTTAGTATTTTTCTTGAAATCCATCAATATGTCAAAAATCCTAAACCAAAAATTACTCATTTCAAAAAATGATCAATGGAAATTTTGTTGTGCCAGCATTTAAAAAAAAAAAAAAAGTGATTTATTTTTGACTGCTAATAGCTTTCTCCACCTTAAATGACATGAATTTTTTACAATGTGGCACAATGATGTGAATAAAAATTTACCCTATGTTCCTTTATAAACTATTTTCTGGAAACTTTCCATAACTATCCTCTGTACACAACTCCCTTCCTTCAATCCACACTCCCAAAGAAGCTGTGTTAAACCCCTTCTACCAGGCTGTACTAAATGAGACATTTCTGTGCTCTCAAGATATACCTATCTCTATCAATATTCTCTGACTTAATTTCAGGATTTGTTCTCAGCCTTATACATATTCCAAACAAGAAGACAGTTTAATACCTTTTTCTCAAAACTGTATAATGTCTCTCATTCAAGAAAAAAAAAACAAAAATATTTAGACATATTTTTCTAATGTTCTTGCACTGGATGCCTGTTTATAATAGCTGATGTTGAATAAGGGCTTCCAGAATGCAAAACACTCTTCTCGGTGTTTTTCAGGTTGACCACCACAATAACCCTATGATGTCATTAGTATTATTATTGCCAGTATACAGACAAAATAAAATCATGTGAAGATTGAAGAAGGGACAGATTTCAATCCACATTTGTTGGCTTCAGGTTTTATACTGTTAGTCACTACTCTATACTTCTTCCGTGGGCAGAAATAATAATAGCTTCATATTTATTTTAATGTATATGACTCAAGGATTGTCGTATATTCATTGTAAATACTGAAATCAGTTTTGCATTTGGGAGATACAGTGTAAACAAGACCTGAATTGAGTCAGCCTTAAAGACAAATCTATCATCTATTAGCCATAGTATCTAACAACCTGTCTGATAGACATTGGTTATGTGTTGCTGATTTAAATGAAGAAAAATAAGCAAATCTTCAAAATATTGTTAAGGAAGCTCTAGCAGGACTTGATGACAATAAATATAGGTTGTAAAGAGACAGAAAAATAAATGTATCTCCCTTGTCAACAATTTGGTGATTACAAGAAACAATGATGACTATAATTGGTAATCACAGAAAATAAAAAGTTGGGATACAGAACTAGCTTGGGAAAAAATGTTCAATTCTTTTTGGCATATCACTTAAATATTGATGTCATTTGCAAATGATATATACGCTAAAAAAACTGACAGTGAAATATACCCTGTTTCAATTGGGTCCAGACATGTTATCTGAAAAGCTAATATTTTCCCCTAATTGTGAAGAAATCACAGATGCTCTGGTACAAAAAATACAGTTTACAACTCAGAAATGCCAAGTAACACTACTTCCATTATAATATAAATTACATGCTTGACACTTGAAATGTACAAAATATTTTTACATACATTATTAGATCATGTATTGCAAATGAAATCCACACAGTCTAAAATTTTCTCTATACGTTCCTGTCTGTCCCACTAGACTTTGAGCTTATTGAGTATAATGACTGGCTATGACTCATTGCAGTATCTTCAGTACCTTGTATGAGGCATAATATAAAGGATGCTCTCAATGAATTGAACTGCACCTCCTTAGGATAGTAGAGCCTTTTACGGATGGACCTCATACAGCGAAAGGACAACATAAGTAAAAGACAGTAAAGATCAGGACAAAGTCTCCTGACTCCACTACATTACCACTCTCATACAAAATACTACTACAAATGTTCTCCCAAATATTTTGAATTGTTCACTATCTTACATCACTTCTGACCCTACTTTGGATTGGAAACCATATCTAAAAATAGAAATAGAGCAAGAACCAGGAGATGTATAAATACCAAAACCAGAGAGAGAGGCATAATAGGTCAGAAGTTCAGTGTTTTAGATTTACTGGATAAAGCTAGATTTCTCTTATTTCCACAGGAAAGATTACATGATCCCTATATTTAAAATAATTCTTTAAGCATTAAAAGTTTTCCATTGCGCTGAAATACTCTTCATCTCAAGATGAGTAAATTATCACCATGACTTTCAATACAAAGCTTCTTACTCTTCAGCTGTCACTTTACAGATTCATACTGAAAATAAATTTTAAGGATGCCTGAGTGGCTCAGTGGGTTAAGCCTCTGCCTTCGGCTCAGGTCATGATCTCAGGGTCCTGGGATCAAGCCCCACATCGGGGTGGGGGGTCTCTGTTCAGTGGGGCGCCTGCTTCCCCCTCTCTCTCTTCCTATTTGTGATCTCTCTCTGTCAAATCAATAAATAAAATCTTAAAAGAAAAAGAAGAAAGAAAATAAATTTTAAGCAGAGTTACATTGCTGTGCAATGACTAATAACTTCATCATATTAGTAGCATTTAGCTCCTAGTGAGATTTATTATTTTATTCACAGAATATTTTGTAAAAGGAACATGATAAACAGAACCATTTACCTTTCAAGACTTTTCCTTAAATAGGGCACACCACTAGGAAACAATTAGCTATTATTCCCTATTTCTATCTAAATAACTGTAATAACTTCCAGGTGTTTGATAAAAGGCACTTCCCATCACTATATAGGTCCATATTTTGTATAAGCCTTGCTGGCACTTAAACTTCTTCAAAGGTATAAACATTTTTTCTCAAGGACTATAGATATTAGGTTGTAATTAAGGTTATTGTGTTGGCATAGAAGATAATTTGACTTAATGGAAGACTTTCTGTGATGGAAATTAACAAGTTTGCCACATAATTACTTAACAGGATTGATTCTGAGCAATATTTGTGCCATTTACACACTTAATAACATTTAAGGAAGCAAAGGCTAGATGATTAACAGATTTGCAGTATTTACTATGAAGTGAAATAAAGAACTAGCTACAATTTGTTTAACAATATCACAAAAAAGTGTAGTATTTTAGATTTCTTTTACCTTAAAATTTGTTACAATGAACATAACATTCTTATTGGAAAGAGTTAAAAAAAAAGTTTTGATTAAAGTGAAATTTAACCATCCTGAAAATATGCCTTATGGAACTGCAGGAAGCATTTGATAACCTTAAAAAGGAATCTAAATGGTGTTTCTTACACCATTCTTCTGTTACAACCAGAATCTTTAAACAGGCAAAATATATTAATGTAACAAAACAATATCTAACATAGACAAAGCTGTGGAAATATCTTGTTTATTAATTCTATTATTAATGTAGTAATATGTTTAAGATCAATAACATCTTCTAAAATTATTCCTTGGAAAACTTTTCTTGGTGTTATCTTATAATTCATTGTTTTTTCATTTTTAAGCCCATTCGTTATTTGGTCATTTAAATTATAGTAGAGGAACCCAGATACCCAAATATCTAGTGTTTTAAATCTTAAACTTCAAGTGACCTGTTAAAAAAATGTACTTTTTCCAAAACTACTAGCAAATGGCCAAACACAAAAAGGAAAATGTCCAAAAATCTGATAAATACAAACTGGAATCATACTAGTAGGGGAATTAAAAACAGAAACAGCTAAAGTGTTGCCTCTAAAAAACGAGCTGGGAGAAGATGGGGAGGGGTACAGAGAAGTCAATGGTGTGCTAGACCCAGCTCCAATGGGCTCTGGAAAACTGATAGTTAATGTCTTCCAAACTCCAAATTTTTAGGGCTTAAAATCTGCCACAGAAGAGGTTATTTACCTCATGGTAATCAACAAATACTACAAATCAAGGAATTGCTACTCTTCACTCCCTTTTCCCCCACCCCTAATTAGTTGCTTACCAGTATGTCACTGGTAAGAATAGTAAAAGGTGCCTTGCTTTTCTTTAAAAGCTCTTCCTAATTTATTTTTTTTTAAGCTTTGTGTGTGTGTATTCATTATACTGATAAAAATTAAATAACACTTAAAGATGCCATTAGTAAAACAATGGGATAATTCAGAGATTATCCAGAAGATTCACTGGGCAGTAAGTAAATCATAATGTTTCAGCAATAACACCTGAATAATGAAAGGAATTCAAAACTTCATGTCAATCTAAAGTTGTTTCCATGGGTATTAAAAGGCACTGGTGAGCTTGAGTAATAGCATAAGAACTCTTATGACCAGTTAATGTAATTAAATTTCCCCAGAAAAATTGACTCAAAAAAACGAGTTATCAAACATCAAACACTATATTTATTTTTAAGCCATAATTATTATACAGGTTATACTATTTTTAAATTATCAAATTAAATAATTACATAGATTCTCTTATTTAATTTTCAGATTGAGAACTAAACTGCTTTATGTTGAACATAGTACTGCAAATTATGATTACACAATGTGTACCTTTAAGTATTCACCGTGTACCATAATTAATTCAAAATTGTACAGTACTAAAGATCCAAAAGGGGCAAGAGTTAAGCTAATATAAATTAGCCATAGATACAGACTTTAATTACATTTTTTAATCATCAAATATGAACTGGTTGTCTTGACAGTGACATTATTATTGTTACAAAGTAGAATATAAAAAAAAAAATGTCCTTCAGTCTAGGAGTCCAGTGAACCAAAGTTTTATAACACATACTCAAATATAGAGGAACTATCGAAGGAAAAGAAAAAATATATATATATATACATATATTCCCCAAACCAACTCCAGCCTTCTAGTCCATTGTGCCTATTTCTTTTTCCTAATTTCTCCAACAAATAATCTGTCCTGTCAGAGGTCAAAGTAACCTGGAAAAGGGCAAAACTGGTCAGTTACCATCGAAATGAGAAGTGATTGATGATATTTCATCAGCTCCCTCCCCTACAACCATCTGGTTTGTGGATTAGAAGTCAGTCACACCTTGCTTCATTTACACATGTGAAGGACTCCTTGAAGAACCCTTTATAAAATATCTTATTGAGAAATTATCTGAATACCTACTGGCGGGGTGGAAATGAAGTAACATTTGAAGGACTTCCCATTCCTATACTTCTTTGATTGCTCATTTTCTTGTCTTATATTTTAATGTATGAATAAACAGCAATATAAAATTGAGCTTGTATTCATGGGTTTTAGTTTCCAATTCACTACTGACGTCAATCAAACCATTTAACCTTTCTATGCTCTTGGTCTCAATATTTCTGAAAATAATGCATCTTTGTAAGACTGGAAACATGTTCATAAGTAAAGCAACAGAGAAAAAAAAAATGTAAGTGCACAGACCCACATTCACCCCTTTTTAATCTAACTCTGACAGCTCCTATATTTACATCTGTCTTACACTTGACCCATATCAGCTAAGGCAGCCCTCTACACCCTGTCTCTAAAACTAGATACCTAACTCATTTTTTTTTGGTCCTTGAATAACCGGAGATCAGAGTGAAGGTGGGAAGAGACTGCAACAAAAGTTACATGAATTTCTTTATTATCATTTATTAAACATCAAAGAGTGTAAAAATAAATGATTAAGTTGTGTGAATGTGAATTTATAACACGCAGGCTTTAATTCTAACACCATAACTCTGAACCATCACCTAAAAGCACTTTTTACTTTCTATCTTGATTTATAGTTATTTGTGAATTTGCCTCATCTTCCATTCTGGTATCATAAGCTCATTTAGGAGAGACACATTTATCTTTCTAGCCACTCCCCAGAAGTACTTAATGTAGTGCAGAGGACATAGCAGATACTTAATAATTACTTATAAAACTGAATGAAGGTATATTTTGTTGGTAACTTAAGACTCGGAGAAAAAATATTTATTTAATTTTTAATGTGGATTTTAAAAGTTATCTATGTGGCTCGTTGCCATATTTGATAATAAACATATTTTCCTTTCATACATGGACTTGTGCATGTCTATAAGTTAAATAACATTATGATTAATACCAGGCTACATTTGCATTTCTTCTTAATTCATTTGTTCTAAACAAAACACTATGAAGTAGATAGGAAAAGTCAAGATCTCCATTTCATAGAGAGGGAAATTAGCTTTAGTTCACAAAGGTAAAAAGTGGCACAATTAGGACTTTAACAGCATATTTAGAACTCTTTAAAATATGACATTTAACCCTAATTACTTTCTTAAACTATGAAGTTGAATGCAATATAGATCTCTTCTCTTACAAATGTTAAATATCACCAGCCTCACCTACCCTTACATCTAAAGTATCTTCCCTCCATCCCTTTCTTCCTTCCACAGATATCCCAGCTTCTTGGCAATTCATATGAAAACTGTATTTATTTGCAGGGCGCATGGGTGGCTGAGTCGGTAAAGCATCGACTCTTGGTTTCAGTTCAGGTCATGACTTCAGGGTCCTGGGATCAAGCCCCATGTAGGCCTCCCCACTCATCCAGGAGTCTGCTTCTCTCCCCCCCTCTCTCTCTGTCCCACCCTCCCCCTTCATGGTCTCTCTCTCTCTCTCTCAAAGAAATAAATCTTTAAAAAAAATTGTATTTAGCTGTCTGTTAGAGCTGCCATAAAAAAAAACCACACACACAGAAATTAGGTGCCCTTAAAACAACAAGAATTTATTATCTTCCAGTTCTGGAAGATACAAGTATGAAATCAAGGTGTCAACTGAGCCATATGCCCCTGAAACCTACAGGGTAGACCCCTTCATTGTCACTTCAAGGTTCCACTGTCTTCTGGCAATCCCCGTCATTCCTTGGCTTGCAGATACATTACTCCAAGCTCTGCCTCTAACCACATGGCCATCTTTCCTCAGGTATCTTCACATTATCTTTCCTCTGTGTTCTACTCCTTATATCTGTTCTGTCATCTACCCACTCATTGGTCACCCCACCGCTCTGTCCAAATTCAGTGAGAATTTAAATCAAGTTCTCTTTCACACCCCACCATTCTTACAGCAGTCTTAGTTTCAACAGTCACTTGGATCATCTAGCATCTTCCCCTTACTCAACCATCTAACCACCGACAATTGGTTTTTCCTTGCATATCACCAAAGGCACAATCCCCCTTGGTTATGTTCTTGACCTTTTTATTACTAATTATCAAACCATCTCCAAAAGCTTTATTTCAGACACTCCATTCTAATCTCTACTTCTTCCGCTTTCATACTCTTATATCTTCCAACAATTCTTTGACCTTATTAAGATCACCATCCCATTAAGCACATCATCTCTGGTATTCTCGCAATTCATTTTTCCCTACTATCCTGAATTCCATCACATTAGATTCCAGGATTTACCACTATGAATTCTTCATGACACCATTAGTTTTCAGCCCCTCTCTCACACTGACGTAATTATCCAGGTAAATCTTAACTCAATTAATTACTCTTTGTCTGAACCCAAGCAATTAAAAGTGGCTGGAAGAACCCACAATCACATACATGCTAAATTCTTAACAAATTTCAAATGGAAAACACACAATGCCAATAATCCTACTATAGTTCCTTATTACTTTAATACTCCCACTTTCCAGAAAGTTTATCCATACTTTCATCTATTCTTCAAATTTACATGTTGTTTTCCTCTTATACTCAGTTAATGACTTTGCCTCACACTCTTATTGAGAAACTAAAAACCATCAGATGGGAACAGCCACTATGGCACCTCTCTGCCATTCATCTGACTCTTAATGCTTAAAATTATCAATCCTATTCCCTCTCACCAAAAGAATCCCTTTATACAAATAATTACCCCTTCTGTGTCCTTTAACAAAGGTGTCTTCTATTGGATCTCTTTCATTAGCATATGTGCATGCTCTATTTTCCCCCTCCAGCTACTTCCCACTGTCTGTGTTCCACTGTGGAGCTGAACTAGTTTTCTAGTATCACTATTTAACTTCTTTATCTCCTGTTCCCTTCTCAATCTGTTCCAACTGGACTTCTTTTTCTAATAGCTATTATCAAATTCACAATTTCACCATCTCACCAAATTACAAAAGAACTTTCATGCCCTCCTCTTCCCTCTCAACAGCAATAAAGAATTGACTATACCACCATCTTCCTCCTCCTCCTTTGTATTCTGTAATACCACAGACTCCTAGCTACTTTTTCTTCTTCTAAATGCCTAAATCACCAACTTTTTGTCTAGCTACACTGTCTCTAAGTGATTTTACTCAGTCCCAGGATTTTAAATACCATTTTTGTATCAATAATCCCCCACTCTCCATCTCTAGATATGATTTCTTTACTAACCTTCAGATACTTATTTCCAGTGGCCTATTTAATTTCTTTACTTTGGTATCTATTAGGGATTTAAAACTTAATGGCATTAAATACAACACTTGTATCTCATACACCTGTTATTTCTTTTTGATCCTCAGATTAAGTTCAATCCCACCTCTTTAATTTTCTTTCTTTGTTCCTCAAGAGCCACCGCAGACTCCTTCTCATTAGTTTAAGGTTTAAGTTGAAATGTCACCTCCACAAGGAGGCCCTCTCTAACTACCCCCAAATAAAGGAGGCCCCACCAGTCATTCTGCATCATATTATTGTGGTTTACTTTTACAGAATTTCAAGATACTATCCGAAATTACCATACACTTTAAAATTTTTACTGCCCTTTATTTTTATACTGTAAAGCAATTTTACTGAGAGCAGAAATCTTTTCTATCTTGTTTGTAGGTGTGTTTCCAAAAATCTGGATAGTTTCTAGCATACAGTAAGAAATTAATAATATTTCTTAATACATAAAAGAAAAAGCTAAATTTCTATGCTTAAAATATTAAAACCTCATGTTTATCAAAGACATAGGTCACTGGAGTCAAAAGGACAATTGGTAGCCATTATTAGTGTTAGAAGCAGTTAGTTAGACTCTAACACGATGGCTGGAGGCCAGCAAAAAGTCATGGCCAGCTACTGGGAAAGCCAGAGGCCTATCCTGGCAGCATGCCAAAACAAAGTCACAAGAAACTGGATCAAAGTGCACAGGCCCAAGATGGCTGACAAAGCAGGACAGAAAGCCAAGCAAAATAAGGAAGGAAAGGCTAAACCCTGCTTCCAGGAAATCCCCGCCCCAAATAATGAATATTCCACCCCCTTGTTAACAAACATCAATAAAAAAATGAAACCCAGACCTCTGGGCCCACAGCTCTCTCTCACTCCATTGCATCTTCTCACATCTTGAGAGCATACTTCTCGCTTAATGCTTTCCCCACATGTGTCACTCATTCAGTGTTGTGTCTGTCCTTGTATTCTCATGAGGAGATAGCATTCAGGGACATCTTTGGGATAGCCTGGATCAAGGTCTCAGTGCTGGGGGTCTCCCCAGTTCACCCAGCAACACCAGTATTTTAATATTTAATGTTAACTGTGTATTTGCTATATGTTGACACTATTAAAAATGATGAATATGTAGTATTTCCTTCAACCATGCAACAGTCCCATGATATAGGTACTATCGCTGTCCCCACTGGACAGATGAGGAAATTAAAAAAACATGGAAAGTTGAAGTTATTTACCAATGTCAAAAACTAAAATGTGGCACAGCTAGGATACAATGAACATTAACACTTTAATTCCAGAGTCTACATTCTTAACCAATCTGTGCTACACTTCCATTTTAAAAACAATAAACAGTAATGATCCATTACATATTATATTATAATAAATACTATAATAGATCAAGCCTACTAGTCCATTGTTAATTCTGAATTTACCTGAGGTTAATTTTAGTGGTTTATATGTTTCCAAAAGAGCACTGATTTTGTTGTGATTTTATAATTAATTAGCATCTAATTTTCTTAAAATTTGTTTTGTTTCTACTTTTCTTTTGTACATGTGTATACTTCATTTATTATTGAAGTTTAACTGACTTACAGTACCATATGAGTTTCAGATGTACAGCACAGTGATTCAGTAGTTATGTACATTACAAAATGCTCACCATAAATGTATTTACCACTTGTCACCATACAAGGTTATTACAATATTAGTGACTATATTCCCTAGTCAATACTTTTTCCTCCTTATAACTAATTGATTTTATAGCTGGAAGTTTGTACCTCTTAATCTCCTTCACCTATTGTGCCTATCCCCTATTCTCTGGGCCCCCGCAGCCACTAGTTTGCTCTTTCTATTTATGGGTCTATTTCTGGTTTTTGTTCATTTGTCTAGTCTTCTTGAATCCACATATAAGTGAAGTCACATGGTATTTGTCTTTTTCATTCTGACTTATTCACTTAGCATAATGCCCACTAAGTCAATCCATTTTGTTGCAAATGGCAAGATTTAATTATTTTGTATAGCTAAGTAGTATTCTATTGTGTGTATATAACACACTTCTTCTTGATCCATTCATCTGTTGATAGACACTTGGATTGCTTCTATGTTTTGCCTATTATAATTAATGCTGCAGTGAACATAGGGATGCATATATATTTTCATGTTAGTGTTTTCATTTTCTTTGGATAAATTCTCAGAAGTGGACTTACTGACCACACAAGATTTCTATTTTTAAGTTTTTGAGGCTGCACCAATTTACCACCAACAGTGCACCAACCCAAAAGGGTTCCCTTTTCTCCACATTCTCACCAACACTTATTTTTTGTCTTTTTGACACTATATATTCTGACTGGTGTGAGTTATTCTAGTTATTCTGATAGCTCAATGTAGTTTTGACTTGCATTTTCCTGATGATTAGTAATACTGAGTATCTTTTCATCTAACTGTTGGCCATCTGTATGTCTTCTCTGGGGAAATGAATATTCAGGTCCTCTGCCCATTTTCATTTTTATTTTTTTTATTGAAGATTTATTTACCTTAGAGAGAGAGAGAGAGCGTACACGTGTACATGTGTAAGCAGGGGGAGGAGCAGAGGGAATCTTCAAACAGATTTCCTGCTAAGCACAGACTCTGACCTGAGGCTCAATCCCAGGACCCCAAGGTCATGACCTGAGCTGAAATCAAGAGTTGGACACTCAACTGACTAAGCCATCCAGGTGCACCTGCCCATTTTTAAATTGATTATTTGTATTTTTGGTCTTCACTTATATGAGTTCTTTATATATTCTGGATATTAACCTCTTATTGAAAATATCATTTGCAAATATCTTCTTCCGATCAGTAGGTTCTTTTCTCATCTTGTTGATGGTTTCCTTTGCTGTGCAAAAGCCTTTTTTAGTTTAATGTAGTCTCCAATTTTTTTTTTAAGATTTTATTTATTTATTTGACAGACAGAGATCACAGGTAGGCAGAGAGGCAGGCAGAGAGAGAGGAGGAAGCAGGCTCCCCGCCAAGCAGAGAGCCCGATGCGGGGCTCCGATCCCAGGACGCTGGGATCATGACCCGAGCTGAAGGCAGAGGCTTTAACCCACTGAGCCACCCAGGCACCCCTGTAGTCCCCAATTTCTTATTTTTACTTTTGTTTCCCTTTATTGAAGAGACAGATCCAGAAAAATATTGCTAAGGCCAATGCCCAAATGATTACTGCCTATGTTTTCTTTTAAGAATTTTATGATTTCAGGGGGTGCCTGGGTGGCTCAATGGGTTAAAGCCTCTGCCTTCGGCTCAGGTTATGATCCCAGGGTCCTGGGATTGAGCCCCACATCAGGCCCTCTGTTCAGTGGGGAGCCTGCTTCCTCCTCTCTCTCTCTACCTGCCTCTCTACCTATTTGTGATCTCTGTCTGTCAAATAAATAAATAAATAAAATCTTAAAAAAAAAAGAATTTTATGGTTTCAGGAGTTGCCTGGGTGGCCCAGTCGGTTAGGCATCTGCCTTCCAGGTCATGATCCCAGGGTCCTGGGATCAAGACCCTGTGTCAAGCTCCCTGTTCAACAGAGAGGTTGCTTCTTCCTCTCTCTGTCCTTATCCCCGACTCGAGCTTGCTCACGCTCTCTCTCTCAAATACATAAAATCTTTACAAAAAAAAAAAAGAATTTTAGGGTTTCAGGTCCTGTATTTAGATCTTTAATCCATTTTAAGTTTATTTTTCTGTATGGTAATGGAAAGTGGTCCAGTTTCATTCTTTTACATGTTGAGTCCAGTTTTCTCATCACCTTTTATTGGAGAGACTACCTTTTCCCTGTTTTGTATCCTTGCCTCTTTTTGTCATAGATTAATTGAACATATAAATGTGGGTTTATTTCTGGGCTCTCTATTCTCTTTCTTTGATCTATGTGTCTACTTTTGTGTCAGTACCATATTGTTTCAATTATTATAGCTATGTAGTATATAGCTTGAAACCTAGAATTGTGGCCTAAATTAAGGACCTAAAATTTTATGATTATTTGTTCAAGTTCTGTGAAAAATATTATTGGTATCTTGATAGAGATTATACTGAATCTATAGATTGCTTTGGGTAATATAAACATTTTAACAATATTAATTCTTTCAAACCATGAGCATTGTTTATTTATTTGTGCCATCTTCAATTTCTTTCATCAGTGTCTTATAGCTTTCAGAATGTAGAACATTCATCTCCTTGGTTAAATTTAATTCTTCTTTTTTATGGGATTGTTTTCTTAATTTCTCCTTCTGCTACTTCATTATTAGTATATTGAAACATAAGGTTTTCAGTGTATCAATTTTGTATCCTGCAACTTCACTGGGTGAATTTATTCTAAGAGTTTTCTGGTTTAGTCTTTAGGGCTTTCTATATTTAGTATCATGTCATCTGCATATAATAACAGTTTTAGTTTTACTTACCAATTTGGTGCCTTTTCTTTTTTTCCATTTGGTTGCTACAGGTAGGACTTCCAGTACTATGTTAAATAAAAGTGGTAAAAGGGGGTCATCTTTGACATGTTCCTAATTTTAAAGGAAAACCTTCAATTCTTCACCACTGACTGTGATGTTAGCTGAGGGTTTTTCATACATAGCTTTTATTATGTTGAAGTGTGTTCCCTTTAAAGTCACTTTGTTGAGAGATGGTTCTATTTTTCTTATTTGTATTTATTTCTATTTTTCTTTTATTTTACTCTTACACTAAAATCCTGTTAAAGTAAATTTTTTTAAAAGAAAACCCAAACTATTTTAAAATGTGGAAAAATGTTCAAGTTAACCAATATTCAAACAAATGCAAATTAAGCCAATCACCACTTTCTTTCTCTTCTTGAGTACATAAAGAAAAGAAAAAGAAAAAGAAATTGTGCATGGACACACACACATACACGCATTATATGTCTAATACAAAGACCTAGGGTTAAAGAATACTTTGAAAATCTGGTCTGGTAGAGCGGCTTGAGGAGAGGGAGGGGCACAGGGTGGCAGGTACAATATAAAAGCTTCTATTTTGTTCACACATTGGAACATCTGCAGTTGTTATTATATTTATTCACTGAAGATAAAAACCTGAGATTTATCCATTTAAAATAACAACCTGAAACCCAACTTTACTCTTCCTGTTCTCCTCGGAAGAAATAAATACGGAAAATTCAGGCAGTCAAGCCATGATCTAGAATGAAGCATCAAATAAGCACTGAGTCCAAACGAAGTCACACCCACATCAAAGGAAACTGTATTTAGATGCCTGTATGTTCTGTAACCTTGAAAGTGGTGGGGGGATGCAGCACATGGGTAATTGGTTCCAAATGCATTTTGTCCTTTCTGTCTTTGCACCCAATAACAGACCCTTTTTTCCTTTTAAAAATGCTTTTTTTTTTAAGACACTTAATTCATGTAGGTAGATGGGAAAGGCAAACTGAAATGCACTATGCACTATATATCAGTGAAGCCAAACCTTTCCAATGTATTTTAAGCAAAATGTCTTAAGAAAAAAAATACTGAAGCATTATTATAAATAACTAAAACAAAGTAAATTTCTGATCATATAGGAGAGGCCTGAATAAGTTTTGGTATCTTCACTCCACGGAATCTCATGGTGTATTTAAAACTATTTTAAGGGGTGCCTGGGTGGCTCAGCGGGTTAAAGCCGCTGCCTGCGGCTCGGGTCATGATCCCAGGGTCGTGGGATCGAGCCCTACATCGGGCTCTCTGCTCTGCAGACAGCCTGCTTCCTCCTCTCTCTCTCTCTGCCTCTCTGCCTACTTGTGATCTCTATCAAATAAATAAAATCTTTAAAAAAAAAAAAAAACTATTTTAAAAGTTAGTATGAATCGGGGGAAATAGTTCTGATTGGAGAAGAAAGCAAATATAAAACTCAATATGATAAAAACTGTTTAGTAAAAATAGTTCCTTAGTTTAGGAAAAATAGGAAAAACTATTCCTTATGTATAGGAAAGAAAAACACTAAATTATTTGGCAAGGCTGTTTTGGGTGGTGTGACTATGTACATTTGGGGTCCGCTTTTCACTTTTGGCATTTTTTTTTCCTATAATCATGAAAAACAATTTTAAAAATTAAATCAGAAGAATGAAAAAAATGTATAAAAGTTAACCCCCTCCAAAAGCATCTTGCTATGAAAGCTGTCATGGTTTACTTAACCCTAGGGATCTGTGAGAAGAACTGAATAGCTTTATTTGAAGTATGACGATTTTAAGTATTCTACTCCAGTACTCCCCAATATTTATCACATGGGAATATCTGAAAGTCCCCAAAGCTTTGAGGTCACTATGCTACAAGGAGTCAGAGAAAGGTAACCTGAATTCCCTATAGGCTAGAAACCCAAGGATTAAATACTCTGGCTTTCACTGACAGTTATCAATCTACAAACACACTGAAGAAGTACTAAAAGATTCCCAACTCCTTTTTAGAATCTCTGATCATAATTTCTAGTTAAAGACAACATCACCCAAGAGATACAAAATATGAATTTATGAATTCCAGATCCCCTCACAGAACTCCATCGTATGTAAAAGGACTGGACTTTTTCTGTGTGCCCAGGAGAGATCTAAAAAAAAACTATTCGTTTGATTGAAAAAGAAAAAGAAGGCAAGCAGGAAAAAAGTTTAAAAATCAGGTAAGTATACCAATTCCATATAATAGGTACAGATGGTATACTTAATCCCACCTAGCATGTAAAATCAAGTAGCTATGACAACACCATGTCTGCATTTCCTTAATAGGATCACTCAGCAGGTCACATTTCAAACAATTTCACCATTGCCATATTTTTTTACAAACCATCCTTAAAAGACTGATCAATAGCAAACTCACTAAGAAGTCAGCAAACTTCACAGTGGTTGAATGATTTCCACAACATCAGAGAGCAAGGGACCCAACACGTAGAGCAAACATATTTCCAGGCCTGTCCCCTATCCTCTCCTAGAATACTTGCATTAATTAATACACAGTGAATACAGATTCTGTTCTATTGCTTTGCTGAAGATTTTCACATGGCACTTATATTAGACATACTAACATTTTAAATTTTTAACATGCTGCTATAGTCGATTTTCAGTATCATTCAAAGTATTTCACAAAAATTAAATAAAAAATCTACTTAGGCGAGTCAGTTGTGGGTGGGCAAAACAAGTTGAAAATTAGGGAATGAAGTTTGGAGAGAGAAGTGTAAGGGGTGGGGAGACTGGGGAGGATCAGCAGAGTGGTGGGTAATAAAATATGGGCAGAGGGGAGGTGCAGTCAGGGCTCCATCCATGAGCACCATCTGTATAAATCAGGCCTGGAGTTGACATGTAATTTTGTGTGGGTCCCCTGAGAAGTGGCCCTCAGGGCTTCATTATTGATGAAGAGATTTTTCTTCAAAGTGGCCCAGTCAGCAATGCCTCAAGGGGACATTCATAAGCACTCATAATATCAATTTCCAAGCACCTGGGAGGTAGGAACACAGATTGTCTCTTTAATTATTATGATAGAGGTAGAGGATAGTAAGAATATTATTATACAACCAAGCTGAAATTCTCAAAGAAATAAAATTACCATAATCTAGTATAAAAAAGTTTAATATTTGAATCATCTTTCAGAAAAAGCATTCTTTACATTTCCTGGTGCACAATAGGTTGATCTCCAACTGTTTACTTCCTAGGCAGTGGAAAAGTTTTCATGAACATACATTATGTGCAAGGATGCTTAGAAGTTTGGTCGGTGGGGGGCATCTTCTAAGCTAGTATACTTACTTAGAGAAATTATAAACTTAATCCAGTTTGTACGAAGAGATATCTGACTTAGGTTTTGTTTTGTTTTGTTTTTAGTAATTGTGCAGAAATTCCTTTTCAGCAAAGGATAATACTAAACCCTTCTAAATATAGTTGAGAATGCCAAGAAATAATCTTCACCAATGCACTGGTCCTGATATAGTCTCAAAAACAACCCAGAAAAACACTAAAAAATGAATCCATATGTATACTGCAGTAACATGGTAAGGGTCAGGGGGGTCAGCCCTGGATTTGAATCTTATTCCCTAGTGTATTAGATGTGGATAATCCCATGTATAGACAAAACCTATGCCACATACTTCCTTTGAATCTTCCTCCGTTTACATTAGAAGGTTAGCAATACAGAGGGCATTAAAGATATTTTTAAAATAGAAACAGAAAACAAAGTGGGTCTTTTTAATTAACCTGAATTTCAGAAACTTCCCCTCTTCATTGGCAATATTGACAAATAAAATTCAGGAACTTTCTTATAAAACATATCTGCAGCATTTCTGAATCTGTAATGAGCTCTCATCATAATTCTTTTTATGTTCGTTAACTCCCCCCTCCCTTAAATATTTTAGCAGACTTTGATACCACTAGTTAATTTCTGGAGTTGAATAAAATTCCAGCCAAATTATGTTTACATAATACACATAACACATTCAGTAGTGATATTTTAAAAAAGTATTGCCATTTAAAAAACATACACTTCATGTGACATATGCTGTCTGAGGAATTGGTTATATATGACACTAATTAATCATTATAGCTATTGCATGACATAATTAAGCTTAAATCCATTTGACAGAGGAAGAAATGATAGTCCAAGAAAGAACTTGACCACAATCACAAAAATAAACAAACAAACAAACAAAAACCAGGAAACCAGGATTAGAACCCAGGCCTGTTTTAATATGATGCTTTCTTTTTAAACCATGAACTAGAGCTTGATTTTCTGAAATACAAAAGAAATAACTGTATACAAAATTACTGACTTCCTAATATCAGTAAATAGTTATCTGTGGTGAACATTCTAAAATAAAAGTACATTGGGTTCACCTCAACCAGCATAACATTTTTTTTTTTAAGATTTAATTTACTTATTTGACAGAGAGAGATCACAAGTAGACAGAGGCAGCAGAGAAAGAGAGGGAAGCAGGCTCCCTGCTGAGCAGAGAGCCCAATGCAGGACTCGATCCCAGGACCCTGAGATCACGACCTGAGCCGAAGGCAGCGGCTTAACCCACCGAGCCACCCAGGTGCCCTCAGCATAACATTTTAATGTCAAGCAATGGAAGAAGTAATAATCATAAACCACAGGAAATATATAATCCTATTAAGAGTTATCTCAGTAGTATAATTGGCTCCAGGATATCAGTGAACATACACACTATTGATGTTTGAGGCCAAAAAATACCTTCTGTTTTGATATAGAGGATTAGGAGCAAAGGAAATCCAGAAGGTAAACATGTCACATTTGAAAATCAAAATTCTGACTATAGATACATTTATAATCTTAGAATGTCTTACTAAATATTTTTGAATTAAAGCAAGGTATAAATGACACAGAATTTTTCTTACACTTTTAAGGACTGAAGGTTTCTACCACATATTTGTCATTATAGACCTACATCTAAGAGAGAGAGAAAAAAAAAAAGGCCAATTCTATTTTTTTAATATCTGCTATCGCCACACTGAAGTCTGGATTATAACAAGTATCAGATTTTCTTTTTCAGATTATTTTATAACTTTCTCAGTCTTGTTATCTTTAATTTTAGTGTTTTTAATTTTATAACTTAAGTTTATGCTTATTAACAATTCTCCCACAGTGGCCAGATAAGTTTACCTTACTGGAAAGTCTAGTTTTTAGTTCTTGAGTTGTTCCCTGTTTGGTAAAATGCTGTATTCAAATAGTTCATGGACGACACTGCTTAAAGATTATCTAATTATCTCAGTATTTTGGCCCTAGATGTCTCTCACATTCTTATCAATTCTTTACTACAAATGTTCAGCCTTCCAAAACTGAATTTTTCTTCCAGAATGTCAGAAAGAAGGTTACTGAATTCCAGCACATTTTTACAATTAAGCAATCAGACAAGAGTATCTGCCATGATTAAGATTAAGCAGATCCAATGTAAAAATTTCCCTAGTAAAAGATTCATCATTAGTTATTAATCTCACAGTTTTTAATTAACCTTCTAAAACTGGTCACTGAATCAGTGTGCAGGTGGTAGATTTTTTTTTTTTTAATGTACTGAAATATACATATGGCCATGCTTACATAGGTAAATATACCTTAAAACTGCAAGGAGCTATCATTTGGAATGATGTAACTTCCCAAATCACATAATGAGACACATTTTTACTGCCAGGATAAATTCCTTAGAAAGAGAAATACTTTAAATATGGTCCACAGAACAGAGGACAAGCAATTTTTAACAACTCAAACTCATAAAACAGGCTTAAAGTTAAATTTAAAAAAAAATTTTAAAGCCTTAGCAAGTCAAGATAGCATTCCCATAGAACAGTCATGCCCAATCAATAAAAGAAAGGAGACAAGAAAGAACTGTCACTTACACACTGAATAAAAAACATTAAAAAATTTAAATAACCATAACTTCTGCAAAGTTGAATCTTTATTCTCTCCTTTGGATCCACCACCCTCCCTACTCCCCTGGGACAAAAGCAGTTATGATAAAGGGTACTCTGAAATACCTTCCTCCCTCTCTACCAAGTAATTCATAACCCATGCCTTCCCTTTTTTCAAAATGCTCCTTAAAATGAACTTTCTCCAAGTTGTTTCCTTTATTTTCCCATTTTACAAATCCACCATTTTATGAGCTTAGTTTCTTCATAAACAAAAAATTCTCAATTATCTTCTTAAATGGAAGCCAGAATATAAGTAATTCAGAAACTATTTCTATTTGACTTGAAATACACTGTGATTCTGTAGACAACAAACTGAAATCCTTTTTTGATTGAGGGTAAATGTGAAATGAGCTTATACCCTTTAATACCCACTAACTGATAATTCAAGGAATGGACCTTGACTTGTGATTGTGAAAGCATTAGAGTGGTAGGTAGCAATTTAGTTTGGCTGTAAATATTTACCAAAATTACTGTTATTTAAAAAATTAAAAGCTTCCTGTGGCTATATACATCTTTCTTTAACTATTCTTTCATAGTCTATTCTCAATGATCCATATCAGTGGAGAGGAACAAGACGTTGAACACAGTGCATTCTTCCAAAACAATTCTTACTTGCTTTTAAATGGGGAGATACTGATATTATACTGGTTATCAATTCAAATTAAATGAAATACTATGAAGATAATGATGAAGTCAGGGAAAGTGATCAACACTGAGTATCAATCTTCTCTGAAATTGTTCCCAGGAGAATTGTTATTCAAATCATTTAGACAAAATTCAGCTTTATCCAAAAACTGATTCCGTAAAGTACAATGACTTTTAAAGTCTATAGCTACTATTAATGAACTTTAGAATGCTAATTATTCATGGTCAGTGACTTTCCTAAGATATTTGTTCATATTCTTATTTGTTTAACATTTGTCCTTTTTCCTAACAAGATGTCAACTTGTGACATTTATTGTATTTTCTATTGTGATTTTATTTAACAGATTATGCGAATATGACTCAGAAAAGCTAAGTTACTTGCCTAGAATCACAGAGCTAAAAAGAGTTAAATTAGACCTCAACCCCAGACACTTCGCTCCAGATCCCACGGTTTGAATCACATTAATATGTCAGGGGAAAAAAATGAACAGAAAGAACAAACAAACAAACAAACTAGTACAAAAGCAAAAACCTTAATTTTTTTTTTTAAGATTTTTTATCTTTTCATTTGAGAGAGAAAAAACAGGCATGTGCACAGGAGAGCAGGACAAGGGGCAGAGTCAGAGGGACTGGGAGAAGCAAACTCCCCGCTAAGCAGGGAACCTAGAAGGAGCCTGGATGCAGGACTAGATCCCAGGACACAGGATCATGACCTGAGCCAAAGGCAGATGTTTAATGAACTGAGTCACCCAAGCAACCCCCAAACCTTCACTTCTCATGCAGCTTCTACAATTAATAAAATGACAATTTTTGAGTGCATGAGTGAGGTTTTATGTCTAATATATTACTTACTGATGCATCATTGTTACCCCTATCTTCCAGCCTGAAATATTCCAATTTTGGGATTTGGTGACATTCTGATTTTTTCCATGCTCCCAATCCTTCAAGCCCTGATGTAATATATAATTGAGGCTAGAAATTATGGAGTGAACACACAAAGCAACGTTGTATACCTCAGTAACTTTTTTCCTCAGAAAAAAAAAAGATGTTTCTTGGCTGCTTCAATGAAACCTGAGATTTTGTAGGTAGCTTATGGGGAAAATTAAATCAGTATTATAGAAGCTTGTCAACATCACCTTCTGTTCTTTTCACATTTATCAAGTGAATATGTACTTTGTTTCATACTGATTTTTTTTAAGATTACTCTATGTACTTGAGACTAGAGCAATGGTCACAGATCAATCTCTAGACAATGGTATTAAAGAATTCATTCAAGGAAGGCAAACCTAATGTATGCATTCAAATTTAATAGAAAACTGAGCTTTCATAATTCATTCTGATTCTTCAAACAAGAATGAACTTTGGTGAATAAACAGGATCAACTGAGACATCTATGCTTGATTGTGTTCCTTTAGGCTTAAAGTATTTTTCCTCACTGCATTATATTTTAATGATTAATTTCATGCTCTCTCATGGTATTCTAGCTCATGAATCATGGGTATTACTTTGAGAGAAAAGGAAGGTACTATGTATAATGAAAGATATTACTGATTAAAATGTGTTGCATATATGAACTACATAAAAGCTGAAAAACTTTAAATACCACCATTCTAGATTATAAGTAGTATCATACAGATCATGCTAATTGTAAGTAATATCATACAGATTATTCTAGATTATAAATAGTATCATACAAATTAATCCTCTAGATTAAGATTAGATTGAAGTGAATGTGCGGGTATGGATTTTTCAGTCTTGGTTCAAACACATACAAAACTAAGCCATTCATTTAATGTTTTACTGCAATCTTTTCCTTAGTGTTATTTGGTTAAGAACTGATTTCAAAGACAACTGCAGGAGAAATACAGAGAAAGAAATGAGTTAAGCAAATAACACACCATTCTAAAAGCCAAAAGCCACCTGCCCTCTGACACTCTATTCTCTAAAATCAGTCCTGCCTGAATGTAGTCAAGTTTGCTATTTGGCTAGTTTTTTTTTTTTTTTTTTTAAAGAAAAAGAAAAAGAAAGAGAGAAAAGAAAAAAGAAAAGAGGAAGGATTTGGTTAAGTCAAAGTAAGGACCAAAAAGGACCATGACATAAATCAAGTATCTTTTACCCTGCACACACTGAATAAATATTGGGTTAAATATATCTTATCCATCAATATTTTTGAAATAGTAAACTATCCACCAGAGAAACCACAAGTAAATTAAACAGACAGATCACTACAGTGTAATTTGACTCTTGTTACTAAAATGGATTTTTTCCAAACCAATGAATGGAGTGGGGAGAAAACACTACTACCATCTCCCAAAGAGAACACAAAGTTACTTCAATGACAGAGGAAAAATGTGGCAAAAGCAGCTATTCTGCAAACAGGTGGTTTTAAACTTTTTACTTAAACCACTGAAAAGAATTGACTAGAGAAAAATTTTGTCATTTATAAAAAAAAAAAGAGAGAGAAAAAAATATATATAAACATACACACATTTTATCAGCAAGGGGAGATTCCAAAAAAAAAAAAAAGCCTTATAACACAACAAAAAGATAAGAAGCAGTTTATCTTAGCTCACAAATGCTGAATTGGATTAGTATGTCTAAAATCACTGTTTATAATTAAATCCTTCTCATTTCATACATAAATATCTTAGGGAGAATTTAAAGGAAATGGTCATGTCACTTCAGGTACGACCTTATTCAGAGGAAGACAGATGACATTTTTACAGAAACAGTGCAAGAGGGAATCAAAAAACGTTGAACGGAGAGAAAAATACAGCTCGTCTGTTTTTCTGACAGCACTGCATTTTTCATGTTCTCAATACTTTGTTCCATTCCACTGTTAAATAATTTCATAAGCAACACTATGGCTAGCGGGGACTGCTGTAATAGCTGACACACAGATCTCCTTTATTTCTATGCTCCACCTTTGCCATTACTCAGGATTCATCTATTGGAGGTGGGGGCAGCAGACAGGTGCCCGGAAACGCAAACGCGGGGGTGGGGGCGAGAAAAGGTTAAGTGTCCAGGTAGACTCGATGGGAAATGGGAGCTCCTATCCTCCAGACTCCGCCTCACTGAACTCTTGTGCCTCTAAGTCATGCCATTCCGGGCAGGACAAGACAGGTTTCCTTAATCCCCTGCAAAGTAAACATCCAGGTCCCAACCCAAACGGTACCCCCTCCAGTCGCGGGACCCCTCCACTTCTCTCGCCCGCTGCCCACGCCGGGCTCGCTTCCCGCTGCTCCACCCGCCCCGCAGACCTCCCGCGAAGGCAAAGTTTCTCGCGCCTCCTACTCTTTCCCGAGCGACCCCGGCGGCCCTCCCCCGCACCCACCAGCTGGGCCCCCCTCCCACCCCAGAAGACCCCGCGCGCAGTGGGTACCTCGATGTCCGCCGCGTCCTTGCTAAGCACGGGGGCCATGGCAGTGTTCACAGCTTCAAGTCTCCTAGTGACAGACCCTCCTAGTGTCCTCGGGCTCTAGTCAGAGAGCGAAGTGACCGCCAGCAGTAGCGACAGAGTAAATAGGAAGCGCAGGGTCGGCGGCGAAGGGGCGGGGCGGGCGTCGGGAGGCCCCACCCCCGGGGGCGGGGCTGCGGGCTCGGCCGGCGCCTCTTGGCGCACCACACTGCCCAGCGGAGCCCGGGGGAAAGGCGCCCGGCCCATCCCCCAAGCTGGCGGCTTGTTTTTCTTCCACCCGCGGCTGGAAGGGAACGAGGGAGTGCATGCTCCCGGGACTGACCTATGCTCTCTAAACTGTTAAAGCCTGAGCTTGATAGGCTGGGGCCAGATGGGAGAGACCCACAGGACTAAAGGTAAAAGCAGGCGGTGCTCTCAGTAACAAATTGCTCCTTTTCTTTCCTTCCGCACGAACCCCGCGAGGTGCATAAACATTGGCTTATGGGCCGCTGTATCTTCTGGAACTCGTCAGGGATGAGGCAGTAAACGTTCCTCAATTCATCCAACAAATAGGCGGGAGAAGGCATGGGCGCGGGTCTAAGGAGAATAGTCAAACCGAGGGGGTGAGAGCGGGGGCAGGGTTATAGTGCGGCTGAGGGAGGGAGGCGAGCAAAATTTCTACCGCCAGAAGTGGCAAGTAGTAAGCGATGTAGGTGGTACAGAATCAAGGTTGTATTTCTACAGGACAATCCTTTCTAAGGGCTATTTGCAAATATGTATATATTATTCTAAAATGTGAGGCTCTTTTGAAGAGTGCTTTATGTTTTGTTTCAGAGCTTGCTGTGGAGAGGGGAGTGATGCTCGTTTAGGGACGGTCTTAATCCAAAAAAACCCATTCATCTTTGAGTGTATGTTTTCAGACTTCCTTCAGTTCTCCCGGTGAGATAGATAAATCGTACCCTCTTCTCCCAAACACTACCTGCTTACTACTAGTGAAGCTTTCGTCAGACTTCTTAATCCTCTTGACTAAATTGCAAGAACCTTG
Organism: Taxidea taxus jeffersonii; assembly: GCA_003697995.1. NCBI lineage: Eukaryota > Metazoa > Chordata > Mammalia > Carnivora > Mustelidae > Taxidea > Taxidea taxus. The sequence continues at coordinate 246,424 of ML106815.1, forward strand.
GATTTAGGTATTTCCTTCATATCATATTTTTTTCATTAGTTCATTCATCATTTCATTCAACAAATATTTATTGAACATTTTCAGTGTACCCAATACTGCCTTAGGTACTCTGGATATAATCTGTCTTCAGGAAATACATCACTCTCATGGAGATTATACTCAGAGTAAGCAAGTAAGCAAAATAGTAAGAAACAGTGTTGTCTGCTTGGAAGATGAAAGAGGAAAGGGACAGAATAACTAGGGTGTGGGTGCTCACCACCTTGAATGGTTTGGGAAGACTTCTTTAAATGAACCATTAGAGGGCACCTGGGTGGCTCAGTGGGGGAAGCCTCTCTGTCTTTAGCTCAGGTCATGATCTCAGGGTCCTGGGATTGAGCCCCACATCCAGCTTTCCTCTCTGCCTGCCTCTCTGCCTACTTGTAATCCCCCTCTTTGTCAAATAAATAAATATATAAATGAACCATTAGATTACCTTGCAGAACCTGGAAATTACTAGAGAGAATGGATGCATTTTCTTAAATCAAATAGTAAAAAAAAACTAAAACTAAAAAACTAAAACTAAAAAAAAAAACCTATAGAAACCTTAGAATCATGTTTTCTCCCACATTTTATCCAACTCCAAGCTCTTAAAATTCAGCCTCCTAAGGAATATTTGTTCATCTCTCCATCTTCAATACATCCACCAAGGCCCAAACTATTGGTATTCCAGCTTCTAGTCTTACCCTTCTCCACTCCAGATTGAGTTTTAAAAAGTATTAATTGACTTGTATCATGCACACACACGGACACGGACTATATAAATCTTTCAGTGGTTTGCACTGCAGTCAGAAGAAAATACAGTTTAGTGACCTCTTAATAACCTCCCCTACCCTTCTCCAGCCTCACCTATGGCCATTCTTTCCATGACTCTGTAAGTTCCACCACAAAGTAACCTTCCCTTCTTCCAACCATTTCTCTTCCCTTTGCACATGTCCTCCACTTGGAGGATTCTTCCCATTCTATTCATCCTTTAGGTCTCAAAGAAGGCTTCTCTGACCCATCCCAATCAACAAGATTAGACTCACCCTGTCTCTGTTGTTCTCTTTTTTAACACCTGTTTTTTTTTTTTCTCTCATAGCCCTATCAAATATTATTTGCATATTTATTTCAGTGTGACTTGTTTAATAACTCTCGTCCATGTAGAATGTAAGCTCCAGGAAGAGAGGTTCATGTCTGACTTGGTTGTCTACCAGATAGTCAGCTCCCAGCCCAGGACTACAGCATAAGAGGCCAAGAACACTTGGTGATTGAATGAACACAACAGATCCTGAAAGTGGTTTATGCATTAAGCAGTTCATTTCAGTAGCTTTAGTTTCACCTTACCATGTATTTTTCTCAACATCCCACTTATTCCTGAGAAGTAAATCACAATATCTATCAATAAATTTCTAGTTAAAATGTGTTAGACTAATTACTTTCCTTTTCATGAAGTAATGTTCCAAAGTCAAATGTTCCTGCCTCTTCCTACAGGTATACCTTACCCACCTCCAAAGCCATCTATATCCTCCTGGAGCTATATATCTATTATATATGTATAATAATAATTTAAAATGGTATATAATAGTACTTATCATATACACACATGTATATATGTTCATGCATACACATAAATGGAGGAGAGAAAAAGGGTATATGCGCATATACCTATATAACATAAATATATGAATGATGTATTTAATTAACGTATATGGTTCCTTCTCCAATTTAACCAGAGAGCTTCAATAGTCAAATTTCTAACTACCAGAGATAGAGACTTATATGCTCCTTTAGACTGCACTCTACTACAAATCTTATCAGTTAGCAATCAATATTTTAATTTTATATGGATACAAGTGTCCACGTTATCCTTAAGAGTTAGACACTGTATTTCCATGTTTGCTTTTTGTGATTATTATTCTCCTAAACCACCATAGGATAAATTCAAAATATGCTGTCTTTCCAAGCGTAAGAACTTCTTCAGTGTACTCAATAATCAAATATAAAATTCAAATGCTATTTTATAATTCCCCCTGACCTCACCAAACAGATGTGCATGGTACTAAGATATGTAATTAAAGGATTTAATCATGTTGCTCACATGCCACACCTATATTCTGTGATCAGTGATTGAATCTAATAATACTTTCAATCCATTGAAATTCCACATTAAACAGTTGTACCTGTAAGTAATCCAAGCTGTTTAAAGCTTACTGCAAATGCATTCACAGCACACTTTTTAAAAGTTGTAAATTATGATGGCATTTGTCAAGCTGTCCCTCCATCTGGAAGCACAGTCAAATATCAGGTGTTACACATTAATTTTTTTGTAGACTTTGGAGAGACAGCTCATCTAATAGTGTACAAATTCACCAAAATGCATTTCAGTCTAATAGTTTACATTACACGAATGAATATTATTATGATTATTATTACCATAATCAGGATGAAAGCTTATGAATCATCTTTCATATCTGAAAAGTTATACAATACCAAAAATTTAGAAATAATATAAAAATGCAGATTTTCATATGTTTTATTTTTTCCCCTATAGTCTAGCATTAAGCAGTTTTTTTGTTTTTCCAGACACTCCTTGGAAGGTGTTTTCCCCCCCAAAAGTGAGACTTTAATCGTGAGACTTATCTTACCTATCTGATTTTTTTTTAAAGATTTTATTTATTTATTTGACAGACAGAGATCACAAGTAGGCAGAGAGGCAGGCAGAGAGAGAGGAGGAAGCTCTGCAGAGAGCCCGATGCGGGGCTCGATGCGGGGCTCGATGCGGGGCTCGATCCCATGACCCCGGGATCATGACCTGAGCCCAAGGCAGAGGCTTTAACCCACTGAGCCACCCAGGCGCCCCACCTATCTGATTTTTTAAGGCCAGATTAACTCCTATCCAAACTGACCAAGAAGATAATGATTAAAAATCAGCTGGGTCAAATATCCCTAGTGTTCCTACTCAAAGAAACCATAACATATATGTTAGTTCATATTATATGGAATAAACTTGGTATAACTTATTCAACTAGATATACCATGTGTCCTTTATAACCATACACACATATACACATGGGTGCTACATATATGCATATATATCAAAATGCCATAAAAAAGCACAGCTAACACAGAAACTACAAATCCCTCTCAGAAATTTATTCAATGATTGTTTATTGAGTGCTCTTTCAGGCACTGTGATAGGCATTAGTGATACCTCACCGGATATTACAGACATTGCCCTTGTTATCACAAACTTTAAGCCACTGGTTCAAAACACACACTGTCACGCAGTGATTTTGAGTAAGTGGTTTAACCAAATGGGGTTATTACAAGAATTAAATGTTAAATTTATGTGATTGTATTTTGTAAAATGCCATGTAATATTAGTTAGATATTAAAAATTTAAAGATATGCCCTCTCATATTCTAGAAAAACATCATAGGCTCATGATTCACCATGAATGACTTAGGGTAAAATGCAGTGTGAATAGGAGGTTGATAGAGTTATCTGACTTAAAGTGGGGAAAAAATATCCTCTAGAACAAATATTACCTTTTTACCTTGAAGCCTTTTCTTTGGGCTTGTTTTTCTCTCAACATCAAAAGTCACCATAATTCTAGCAACTGTCATTTAAAGCTGTCAGTTGGTATTCTTGCTGGAATTTTTTTCTTTTGTAATTTCAAGCACATCTGTATTTGGGATTGAAATAGAACCTTGATATAAATTATTCACAGTTATTCCTTTTGGTCATCTATATTGGATGCCAGTGATGTGCCTCACATATCCCCATCCTTCTGCCCAATCTACTCAGGGCTGAGATACAAATTCCCACAACTGCTGGGAGTGTTGGTGGTTGATAACTCCCTGCTAGGTCCCTCTTTGGAAAAATGCCCCTGGCTAAAGAGACATTCACCTAAAGATCATGTCTCTAGCCAGGGTAGCAGGCATCCAATGACAACTGATGCAGGGCTATAAATGCCTGGCACTTGCCTCTGTTCAAGACATTTTTGAGGGGCCATCTCAACTTCAGAGGTCCCTTGAGGGCTCATCTGAGTCTTTTGTTGAGATTGCAGTAGAGTTCAGCTTCTCCTTCTGTCCATCCTGTTACATCTCCCACCTCTAGAAGTCCTCCTCGAGACAGCCCTTCCCAAGAAACTTCCTGCGTGTACATTTCTTTCTCATGGTCCACCACTTAGGGGACCTAAGATGCATTTTCACCACTGTATGTTATTTAACTGATACAATATGCCTCAGGTAAAATGCACTTAATTATCCATATGTCTGAACATAGAAAAATTGACTCCCATAATAAAGTCTTATTTATTTCAGCGTGCTGAAATATTTCTGTATTTGTTCATCCATTTATTCATATCACAAACAACTGTTTGCCCAATATGCACTAGTTACAATAACAAAACCTAAAGATACCATGGTGAGCAAAATATAAGTGAACTCTGTGCTCATGCAGCTTGCAGATGATTTAGACGAGGTGAATATTTGTCAAGTAATCACACAGTAATATAATATTTACTATGAATAACAATATCAACGTAAAATAGAGGACTGTTATAGCAGAGGGACCTGGGAAATCAGTGAAGGACTTCTTAAGTAATTGCCCTTGCTGCTAAGGTCTGAGAGACAAAGTGAAGACAAAAAAGAAGAGATCAAAAGCATTCCAGGCAAGAAAGTAGCCTGTGCAAAGGCTCCAAGGCTGAGGTGTCCTGGTAGAAGGAAAAAGAGGTTCTGATAGGTGGAACTGAGGCAGCTATGGGGAAATGACCCAGAGTGTTGCCATGTGGTTTTTTAGCCTTAGTTCAGGATTTTGAACTTTATCCTATAAGAAGTGGGAAACCATGGATTTTTTTTTTTTTAAAGCAGAGGAATTTCGTGATCAAATATGTATTTTTGAAGTATCACTCTGATTGTAACGTATGTGTAATGCATATTCATATATTCACTTGGGTGAGTGTTTTAAAATCAACCAAGCAAGTGATTTCTGGGGATAGATCAGTTATTTCTTCCACATGCCAGCCAGGGTGGTAATAATCATTGTCAATGGAAACCAAAATAGTGAGTTTTCTACCATATATTAATGCCATTGTTATTTAGTATTTTGTTACACTTAGGAAGCAGAGCCCTGTGTTTTTAATCAGTCTGGAAAGAAAAACCTGCACCCCAGAAGGATTTCTGTCTCGATCAGTGTCTCTATTTCTGTTTTCCAACATAAAACTACAATGATCCATTTTTAATCATTTGAATAATGAATGGCATGCTGTTCTTGTTCTGTAGTTTGTTTCTATGAATGCCACCTTCCCTAGACTGTAAGGCTCTTTGTGGTTTGAGTATGCCTTACCCTTTTATCCTACATGCCTAGAATGGATTCCCTTTTAGAATACAAGTGGTTGATTAAAAAGAAATTAAATGACATGATTTCTCACCTATTAGGCTGGCAAAAAATATCTTAAGGAGTGATTAAGTTGTAAGAAAATTAATGGGTACATAAGATTCTATAATGAGCAAAAACTTGTTTATATAGGTAGAGCAATTTAGCAATATATAGCCAAACTTTAAACATGTGCATTTTCTTTGACCCAACAACTTTATTTCTGATATTGTCATCTTAAGAGAGAATGATTATGCTATATGCAAAATTAACCTAAATATATAGCTCAATCCAAAGTTCTTTATGCAAAAATAAAAAAGTAACAACATAAATCTCCTATAAAAGATGACTGATTAATAACTATTGAATCGATACAATTCAATTGTATCAGTTGAGGTGGAATATTAACATTGGGGAAGATACTGATAGTATATCCAAGAGCATATGAGATTATAAGGTCTAATTATGTATGGACAAGTCACAATCATGTTTCAGTTAATTATAGGAAAAAGTAAAAATTACTTTTAAAACTCCACTGCATTATGAGCAAATACAGAAACACATTTACCTTTTATAAATTTAAATGTGTTTATATGCATGTAAGGTCCTTATTATTTGTACTATGGTGCTTGGCCCATGTCACTCTGTAGTTTATATATGAAGTATTTTATATGAAAATATACCAAAACTATCTATAATGTTCTACAGTCCATTAAATGAAAGTAATTATTAGTGTCATCACATTCCTGGTTAAAAAGTCTTTAAGCATTATTGAAACTGGCAAATAGAAATATTAATATCATCATAGTCCTAGGTAAAATTTTTTAAGGTACAGAACCTGGCAAATAGTGAGAACTACTTAACCTTTATCTCACTAGACAAAATAATCTGAGTGTTTGTAGAATGTCCTCTCACAAAATAGTTATTTGAATGTATTGATTTATTTATCCTGTAAAACAATAAGCCTGTCAGTCTTTTGCTCCAAACTTACCAAGGCTTCCCATTTCACTCAGTAAAAAAAAATTCCACATAGTGGCCTACAGGCATCAATAATGTAGCTGCTTGTTTTCTCTCCTCCTAATTCTTGGTATCTCTGTGTTCTCCAACTCCATCCACACAGGCTTTCCCACTTCTTGTTCCCTCTGCCTGCGATACTCTACAGATATTTTGATGGCTAGCTTCTCATCAGGTTCAAGCATTGACATAAAGTTCACCTCTTTGGTAAGTTCTTCTGTGACCACCAAGTTTAAAACTGTCACATGCATTTCTCACATCCACTATTTCCACCTTCCTGATTTAGTTTTCTTTACAGCACTTAATATAAACCAATATTCTATTTGTTTCAATTACGTATTTGTTCATTGCCTACATTTTCCTATGAAAATCTATTTTTTAAAATGTTAATTTTATTAGGTTGTTTTATACACTGCTGGATCCCCAGTCTAGACCAGTGCTTGGCACACTATATACGCTCAACAAGTATTTTGGATGAATGCATGGAACAGCTAGTAGGTTATAGTCCCTTACCATTTTTTCATGCTTCTATATTTATATATATATATTTATAGCATTTAATATTGAATATTTTACATTTATGTGTCTTTCTTCCCATCAGAAAGAATTATTCAAAGGCAAAGATGATGTCTTATTAATCTTTGAACCCTTCAGCTTATATAATGTCTGGAAATAAATGTGCTCTAATATATGTTGATCGAATGAACAATTGAACTAAAAATCAGTCTGCTTGTGTACTTACCCAATAGTACTTGCTCTAGTGCATCTTTTGATGTTTAAAAATTGAAATTTATCATGTATGCCAATCAGAGAAACTCTAAACTAGAGGCTTACTTTGAAGCATATTTTCTGTTCTTATTCTTGTCTTGGCAGCTAACTTGGCAATATATGATAAGTATAATCATCCATGTAAAGTACTTAGAATATTTTCAATAAATTTGAAAATATTTTACATTTCCTTATTTCATGTCTTAAACAGAGTTTCATTAATTTTATTTTTTCAAGAATTTTGAGCATTATCTTCTCCATCGATTGAAAATGTTATCATATCTTTTAAAAAAAGATTTTATGGGACGCCTGGGTGGCTCAGTTGGTTAAGCAGCTGCTTTCGGCTCAGGTCATGATCCCAGCATCCTGGGATCGAGTCCCACATCGGGCTCCTTGCTCGGCAGGGAGCCTGCTTCTCCCTCTGCCTCTGCCTGCCTCTCTGTCTGCCTGTGCTCACTCTCTCTCTCTCTCTAACTAATAAATAAAACCTTAAAAAAATTAAAAGAAATAAATAAAGATTTTATGTATTTATTTTGAGAGAGAGAGAGAAAGAGAAGAAACTTGCATGAGCATAATCTGGGGGAGGGGCAGTAGGAAAGGGAGGGGCAAAGGAAGAGAGAGAAGCAGACTCCCTACTGAGCAGGGAGCCCAATGTGGGGCTGGCTCCTAGGACCTCAGGATCATGACCTGAGCCCCAGGCAGACACTTAACCAACTGAGCCACCGAAGCGCCCTTATCATGTCTTTTTTAAAATATTTGCATCCAATTTGCAGAGTGCAAGAGAATGAATATTTGATAGTTTGTATCTTAGGCAGAATAACCATTTAACATTCTTTTAGAAGGACTAATATGTTACATGTCTGTGCCATTGGATGTGATGTGTGTCTCTGTGTGTGTATATCCATATATTACCACCCAGTATATTTTTTCAATAAGTTACTCAATTTATGGTCATTACTGAACTCATAAATTTCAAGAATCTTGTTTTAGGCTTCAGTTGAAAGAACTGCCATTAGTTTTTTTCTTCTTTTGGAAGGTGGGGTAGGGTGCAAGAAGGGGGGATGCTGATTAGTATGACTCTTCCAAGTAGCACAAATACATTTCACAATGTGATCTTTGATAAATGTCCAAATGGATTTTAAAACTAAATTGAACTGCTTTTTATTGAGCCCCATAATTTATTCTAGCCATCTGTGTCACACACACAAAAGTTTGTTTCTTAAGGGCTTTATGATATTTTTTGTCCCCATCAGCACCACCACTAGGATATAACAACATTAGCATATTTCAGGATTGATTTTGGTCCCCTAAAGAATATAATACATCTTTCAGTCAATAAACATTTTTCAACACAACTATTTGCAATTTGTAGATTAAAAAATATGGAACCGAAAGCATTCTTTTGGCATCATACTTTCTATTTAAAGGCCACCAAATGTTTCTTTCTGAGAGATTGTATTGAGCAGTTAGGATCTTGGCATCTACTATTGTTTTAGGGAAAGATTTTCCTGGCCCATACTTGTTGTTGCTGGATAATGAATGACTAGAGTATATGGACAGAGCCACCTTCCCATCTGTACTAGCCTTAACTGCCATTGATTGCTGTATTGTGTACTCTGTTTAACCATGCATGCTTAATCATTAATTTTACTTAGAGCTAATAAAATACCTCTCTTTATTGATCATCAATTGTATGCCTAGGACTTTACACCTATTTCTGATTTAATCATCATAATAATCTGAATTTAAACAGAGAAACTAGTGCTTATGTATTTTGCTGGAATTTGTGAGACTAATTTTTTGTAGGAATTATTAAAACAATACTAGAAATTAGTGGATTTTGTTTGTTTTAAATGCATTGTTGTTTAAAGTGCAGTTTTAGTTTTCTTCATAGTTAATGATGGATAGAGTGCACAAGCAGGCAAAGCAGCAGGCAGAAGGAGGAGGGGAAGCAGGCTCCCAGCCGAGCAGAGAGCCCGACAACGGGCTCCATCCCAGGACCCTGGAATCATGACCCGAGTCAAAGGCAGATGCTTAACCAACTGAGCCACCCAGGCACCCCTATACTAACTTTTAAAGTTCCTATAGGCGTAGTAAGATTAACTGTATATTTTCATAAGGTTTCTAGGTAGCTGATCCTGCCCAGGACTCTTTTACTCAGTATACCTTCCATCTTATTATTCTGCCTTGAATTGGAGTAATAGTGCCTATGTTCCCCTGCAGAGTCTCTCTGTCTGCCTGCCTTTCATTCCCTCTCTCTCTCTCTCTATCATATTCTATTCTATTTTGTTCTATTTTATTCTGTCTGTGACCTATAATAATCCTGATGTTTGGGAAATGATATCATCTATATTATTGAGGCTTTTCTATGCTACAGCATGAAACATTTCGTATATATGAGTACATTAAGTAACATATATGACTACATCAACTACATATATATATATATATATATTTATGGTTGATACATATAGTAAATCCATGCCTAGATTATGAGCTGTATTAGAGACTTTCATGCAAATATAATGATTAAATACTATTCCATCTTTCTCCCACCATTTGAACTAAGCTAAATTGCTAAACATATAACATGAATTTCTAAACAACTCATGATGCACTGATACAAGTAGTAATTCATACTTTAAAATAGGTTGTTCTCAGAATAAAAAAAAATGTGGCTAAAGTGATAAAAATAGAGAAAGATGAGAGAATTTGATATCGTCTAACATAGAGAAGATAAAGCTAGTTTAAATAATTTTTCATATTTAAATAAGTTTTTAAATAGAAATGGTAAGCAGTTGTTTTCTATTTTGGCATTAGATCAGAAAATGGGCTTAATAAATTATGAGACAATTTAATTAGATAAAAGAAAACAACCTCTATGTCAAAGTAATAAAATATTAGCATGGACTACTAAGGGAGATATTAAGTATTTATACCTGGAAATCTGCAAAAAGAACATAAACAACCCTGTATCCCTGCCTAAGAAAGGCAAGCTGTTGGATAATATGATCTCAATAGTCTTTTCTAATTTTTTATTTTATAGATATCACTTTTTCTTTCTTTTCTTCCAGTTCCTCTGCTATTTACAATACATTAAACAGTAACAATTTCTGGCTTTTTAAAATTTTATTTATTTATTTGACAGACGGAGATCACAAATAGGCAGAGAGGCAGGCAGAGAGAGAGGAAGGGAAGCAGACTCCCCGCCGAGCAGAGTCTGATTCCAGGCTTGATCCCAGGACCCTGGGATCATGACCTGAGCCGAAGGCAGAGGCTTTAACCCACTGAGCCACCCAGGTGCCCCGGGCTTTTCTTTTTAAACACCTCTGATTATAAGATTATTAACTGTAGTTTCTCTTTTACATTCCATTGTCAAGAAGTGAAAACAGTGATACATCAGCCAGTTTTTCAGGAAGAATGCAGATTCCAAGGTAGATCACACTTATAATGTATCCCTTAACATACATATAGCAAGTAGATGGCTGGTTAAAACCATCTTTAAGTCATAATATTTTGAACATCCCTATGTCATCAATTTCATCTCCTCCCTTTCTTCTCCATTTCGTGTCACTTTAGCCACTCAGGTCTTAACCATTTGTCCAATATACCAAATTCTCAGCTCTTTCTATTCTTTGTCCTTGGATTAACACCAGCATGATACAGACCAGGTGACCATTCAACAATGTTGGATCAGGAAATTCTACACATAGGGAACAGCAAATGGAAAGCTCTAAATTCTCTTGTTCCATCATTTTCTCCTGAACATGCATAGGCACACATACATATCATCTTCTTTCTCTTTCTTCTGAATATTTCCCTCTGCTGCATACACACTGGCATTATATCTCTATTTGTATATTTGTTTATTGTCTCCTTCCATATCATAAGTACTGTGATCAAGGACTGTTTACTTTTTTATTCTCTACTGTATTGCTTGTACCTAGAATAATGTCTGGCACTGATAGACATTTAATAAATCAACCTTTCACTTCACTTTCAATTTAAAATCCACATTATTTCTGCAATGCCAAAATCTGATGAAAAAAACATATTGTTTATAACTGTGCCTAGCCAAACTCAGTGTATTTGTGACTGAATATTATGCTTTCCGTCCATATAGTTTGTCATTATGGAAAGAGTACTGTAGTCTGAAGGTGAAGTGGAAAGTACAATTTGCAGAAATCATATCATTTGTTCTTTCTAAAATGAATCAAGGCTTATTGTCTTTGGTTAAAAATATATTATAAAAAAACTTAGAGTGAACCTCTTTTCTTCATATAAGAAAACACTTGCTGTTTGAAAAATGTGATTCTCTCTCTGATGTGAGAAGAATTTATTCCATTCCCTATCTGAGAATTTCATTGCCATTTGCATGTTGCCTGGAATACAAATTGTACTTAGTAATCAATCAGTGTTTAATTGCCGCTCAAGTAAACCCTTGTAATCAGACTTGCTGTAAAAATGTTAAGGTGTGCAAAAAGCATAAGGTGGCATTTTCCCCTCCTTCTTATTATGCCTGTGTAACTTCCATTAATACTAATAGGAGGCACAGCTGGTCGTCAACAGGAGATTACAGGTTGCTGCTTAAATCATATTTTATTTTTATACCTTGGCAAGATTTATGTATTGAAATCAGGTGGCCAGATTTTTGCTGTTGTTAAGAAAGCTTTTACTCTGAAAGAATGAGATTGGGGGAGGGAAATTGAGTTTCAAATTTTTTATTTTAGGAATATAAAGACTCGAAATCCAAGCAGCAGCTTGTCCTTATACAGCAAGTCTGTCTTATTCTTTAGCACCAGCTGGAGTCCCATTTCTAATTTGCTGTGAAGAATTAAGTGATTTGAGACCCATACCCTGGAGTATTTGACCTCCAATGTCAACCAGCTAGCTTGCAATTCCCTTGGCTGAAAAGTTTCCCCAGAATTGATTTGAACTAACATCAGTTAAAATACTCTGCAATTTAGTAGTAAATATCACTGCAAATCTGAGTACAAGTTTATAGCCATGAAAATAAACACACTGTAGAATATTAAGGAAAAGAGTTTAGGAAACATGAAAAGCCTTGGTGATCAGAAATGTGATAATAGAACCTTTCACCCCAAGGTCATTAGTTTGAGTCTGGCACAGTTGGGTGGCTTATGGGCTGAAGATGGTTGTTTGTAGCATATGTGTGCTATGCCAGTGCTCTCAAACTCATTTCTTTGTGGTCAGGTCCATTTGTCATAAAACAGCTATTCCTGTCTTTCCCAAATGCCATGGTATTGACAACCCTAAGGAAGAACAGAAGGACTAATAGGGACAGGGTTAGGGCAAAATCCTCATTATCCCAAAAGAAAATCAGTCTGCTTTTAACTCAGTCTTCCTTTCCTCATGCTGTGGCTCCCATATGGATTGTTGCCCATTTTTCTCTAGTTGCCCATTTTTCTCTATGCCAGATCTAGTCTTCAAGTCATTCGACTCATTCCTTCTTCCTCTCCATGATACTTCTTTCAGTAATCCCTGTGATTAGTACCTTTTTCTCATCCCTGACCTTGCTTGGTATCCAGTTACCTGATAGTAAATGGATTACCAGTGTGAGTAACACTATTCTAGATAGGAGAATAAATGTCCCCATTCCCCTAACTCTTGTTAAACTCCTCTACTCTCAGTCTCTCTTCATTTTCTCCTTCCCCAGCTTCCACTACAGTTAATTAACCATATCCCATGGAGTCATATTCTGCTTCTTACTCCAAAATCTCACCTGGATTCTTACCCTAAAAACATATCCCCTGACAACCCTTTTTGGGTTTTTTTTTTTTTTTTTTTTTTTGCTGTCCTTAATTTGCCACTGCCTACCATGATTTGCTGTACTATCTACACTAAACCATGAAGGATACAACAAAGCCTAAAACCAGAGAAATCATCATTCATTTGTTATGATAAAGTGGATCAAAGATGAAGTGGATAAAAAGTGTGAAGCAGAAGGTGAGATCAAAAGGTATATTCTGAGAATTCCTAGTTGGAAAACTAGATAGTGATTGATTACCTTTCATAGTCCATTTTCCCATATGTATTAGTTCCATGTGTTTGCTGGGGTACTTAGTACATTTAATACTGTTTTTTTTTATCAAGTATATTATGAATTAATTTAGCCTTTTGACTTTGTTCAGCTCCCCAAATCTTGAATATGTATGATTTTTTTCCCATGAGTAAAACTACAGGGTGGGACTGAGTAATAAAAAGAGCTACCGTTTAGTGAGAGATTACTTTATGCCAGGCACTGCATTTACTATGTGTGTGTGTGTGTGTGTGTGTGTGTGTGTGTATACATATATATATATACATATAGTAAAATGAAGAAGGAGAGTTGTATTTCTGTGCCATTGTATATCAATTCTTGCTTATCTAAGTCTTCATCACCAGGTAAGATTTTGAGTATAATAATCCATTAACTCATTATTTCTTTTTTTGTCTTTAAAAACATATAACATATTACTGAACACTGAATAAATACTCAATAAGTGCTTGAAGCTTCAAATTGATATTTTAATATTGGAAAGTTAAGGAAATTCAGAGATTTGTGCCCCAGCAAATCTTAGTTTCAATTTGAAAGAAAAAAATATATATGCCCTACTTCCTATTACAGTAGCCAAGACTATATATAATACATATCTCAGTTTTCTTAGGTTTTGGGGGATATGTGATCATTTTTTACTCACATTTTATTTTTTTCTGAATCTGTGGTAAGAAAAATGTAAAACAAAAAGTAAAGGAGGAAATATAAATACTCATAATTCTTCCATCAGTGCTTTAATCTATGTCAATTCACATAATTGGTATTATTTTAATAACCTGAATTTGTAATATGTCTTTGTTTTACATAATACAAAATATGATATTTAATAGATTCATATTAATCTAAATGTGAGGTATTCAATAATATATTGGTAAGTATAGGTTAGGCTCTGCTGCAATAACAAATTACTCCAGAAATTTCAGAGACATAAATCTTCACTCATACTACATATCCTGTTTGGGTTGACAGGGAGCCTCAGCTCCATACAGTAACTAGGACCTAGATTCCAGAGGTTCCACTTTCTTTTGATAGCACCTTCTGAAGCATGTGACCTCCTCAGTTATTGCATCACATTTGAAAGGTACAGGGAGTTTTCATCTGAGCAATTAACCACTTAAACCAGAAATGACACATGTCATTTTCACTCATAGCCCAATGGCTAGAAAAAGTTAACCTCACCCTGTCTAATTGCAAAGAGGCCAAGGACTGTAAGGAAACACATGGAATATTTTATATAACTAGTCTTTCTCCATTTCGTCCTTTAATATAACTCTTCTCAGTTTATATTTACAGTGACTTCTCAAAGTTATGGTTATTAAGAAAGGCATCCTTTCCTTTTTTCAAGTATTGACAAAAATGTAGTAGTTACTAACATTAGACTTCAGACTCAGTTACATTCACTAGAAATATCACTTAATTCTCTAATTAGAACTCAATTTTTATTTTGAATCCTTAACTGGCCGAATGGAAGAATAAAAATATCAGCCAGGGGCGCCTGGGGGTTAAAGCCTCTGCTTTCGGCTTAGGTCATGATCCCAGAATCCTGGGATCTAGTCCCGCATCAGGCTCTCTGCTCGGCAGGGAGCCTGCTTCCCTTCCTCTCTCTCTCTGCCTGCCTCTCTGCCTACTTGTGATCTCCGTCTGTCAAATAAATAAGTAAAAAAACCTTAAAAAAAAAACAAAAACAAAATATCAGCCAGTGTAAAGCTGCTTCTCCCTCTCTCCCAGAGTTGCTTCTAAATTCTAGGGGGTTGATAAAGTGCCAAAGTCTCAGTAAGAGAGTATAGACACCTGCTCTTCAGTCATTTTCACTTTTCTGTGTGATGAACGATGACATGGCCATCGTCTATTTTATTTTTGGTCCACACATGTAAGTACAGATTGCTTCTTTTTCCTGAAGACAAGCCATCTAGAGCATCCTGCTCTCTCTTCCCTGGGGCACAGGGAACACATTGTTCTGCAACTCTGGCCACACTGGAAATTTGTCAGAGCTGGGATGAGGGTTAGGGGTTATGAAACATGTAGGGATCAGGTTCTTTTCTCAGAAACCTTGAAGTGACTAATTTTTATCCTTGATAGGAAGATGAGCAATATAGAAATTGACAGATCACATTTTATCCCACATCTTATGATATAGCATAACCTTGTTCTTGGATATCAGCTTTTGATAAATGAAAATGAAATGAAAAAGCTAAAATTTAACTTTTTACTCATGTTCTGTTTAGTAACCTTTATCTGAGGCTATAATCCCACTAAATGAATAAGGAAAGGCAAAAAAAAAATGAGAAGAGGAGAAGAAAATTACTTTCCAGTTCATCAAAATATTATTCTATAACCTGCTGGCTAAGTCCTCATGGCTGGCTACTTCTGTGTAAGGTAGTCACATTGAGCACCATACAACTATGTTATCTTATAATACGTGACTGTCCAGTGTTTAGTTGGGATCATGGAGCCAAAATTCTCCTGTAATAATATGTGATCCAATCATATTCTCAACCTTGGAATTTTACTTAGAGATTCCGATGTTCCAAATAAAATTTAACTGTGTATTTTTAGAAATGGTGGTGGGACAAGGGATTGTTGTTATTTGTTCATTTGTCCGTTGGTTGTTGCTTTTATCTGTCACTGCGGAAAGGTGACTCATTAGCCATAAATATCATTTCCTCCTTCCTTTCATCTGGTTCTTGGAAGCCCTATCAGTGTGTTTCTAAAGAGCTATTTTCCAGGCTTCCTATATCTTTACATGGTGGAGAGACAAAGATTGAGAGACTAAGAGAGAGAAAGATACAAATCCCATCATGGGGGCCCCGCCATCATCTGAACCTAATCATCTCTCAAAGTCTCCATCTACAGATATTATCACATTGAGGATTAGGGATTCAATATATGAATTTGGGGGGACACAGCATTTAGTTCATAGCAGTGTGTGTGTATATGTTTAGCATGTTCTTAGCTTCTGGCACTGCAAGATGTTCCAGACTCATATATTCCCTGTACCAATTCTGGAAGCAGTCATTGCTCCAAGGATCCCTAGTTCATTTTATTGGAGAATGGTATTAGAGACCAAGATTGGTATACCAGGTGAGCTTATTGCTGGTGGAGTTTCATTGTTTCTAGGTTTTCTCAGCAACTAGAGCAAGAAAATATATGTGTGTATACTAACCCTTGTATATGTAAATCTCTATGAATATTTTTATATGTATTCATCTGTGCCTATATCAAACTAAATATGAGTTCCTACTCATTTTCACTCTCTAATCCATTATGATCTCAATCATTCTAACCCTCTCCATTTGATTTTCTCTGTGACATCCTAATCCAAAAGTAAGAAACCTGGCTCTCATCATCTTTACTTACTTATTCAGTGTCAGTGTGTATGTATGACAGTACCAGAATTGTTACCCCAAAACCCTATGGGAAGCAACTTTACCAAATATACTTCAGTGCTTATGTATAGTTACTTTTGCCTTTTGCTTTACAGACTACTAATTTCCAATTTTTCTTTTGCTAGCACCTGTTCCCCTACTCCCTTCGGTGTGTTTATTTCATGTATTTATAATACAGTTAGATTATTTTGTGATAGTTTGCATTCCCTCCTGATATCTCCTGGTTTCCTAAATGATGTCTTTTTAACTTGCATATATTAAGGTTTACTATTTTTGCTATAAAGTCCTATGGGTTTTGACAAATGCATTATGTACTCACTATTAGGATACAGAATAGTTTAATTGCCCTAAAATACCTCCTATATTTTGTCTTTTGAAACGTTTCCTCTTCTGGAACCCTAGGTAACTATTGGCCTTTTCACCAACTCTATAGTTTTGCCTTTTTCAGAATATCATATAAATGGAATCATACAGTATGTAGCCTTTTCAGACTGGCAGTTTTCACTTAGTAATATGCATGTAAGATTCATACATATTTTTGCATGGCTTGTAGCTCACTTGTTTCTATCACCAAATAGTATTCTGTTACATACATATACCACAGCTTGTTTAACCTTTCGCCTACGGAAAGACATCTTGATTGCTTCCAGCTTTGGTGATTATGAAGTCTGTATAAACAGTCATGTGCAAAATTGATTTTTGGCTTTATCTTAAAAAATCTTATTTAGATATAATTCACATACCATAAAATGTATCCTTTAAATTATATATATACATATATATATATTTTTCTTTTTAAGTATTTTTAAGTACAATCACAATTTTGGGCAACCAACACCACTAATTTCAGAATAATTTCAGCATCCCAAAATGAAATGCTATACCCATTGACACTTATTCCCTATCCTCTCTTGCTCTCAGCCCCTGGCAACCACTAATCTACTTTCTGTCTCTATGTCTTTGTCTATCTGCACATTTCATATAAGTGGAATCAGACATTTTTATTACTTTTTAAGATTTTGTTTATTTATTTGACAGACAGAGATCACAAGTAGGCAGAGAGGCAGGCAGAGAAAGGAGGAAGCAACTGAGCAGAGAGCCCGGTGCAGGGCTTGATCCCAGGACCCTGGGATCATGACCTGAACCGAAGACAGAGGCTTTGAAGGCCACCCAGGCACCCAGACATCTTATCTTTTGTGTCTGACTTCTTTAACTTACAATTTTTTCAAAATACATCCATGTTGTAGCATGTATGAATACTAATTCCTCTTTATGTTTGAATAATATTCTATTATATGGGTATATCATGCTTTGTTTACGTCTTTGTCACTTAACGGACATTTGTTTTTTTTTTTTTTTTCTGCTTTTTGGCTATTAAGAATAGTACAGCTATAAACATCTATGTGCAATTCTTGTATGAATAAATGTTTTCATTTATCTTGGGTGTATATATACCTAGGATGGAATTTCTGGATCATATGGTAGCTCTATCTTTGACTCTTTGAGGAACTTCCAAGCTCTTTTCCAAAACACTTGTGCCATTTTAGATTCCTGCCAGCAATATGTGAAAGTTGTGATTTCTCTGCATCCTCACCAGTATTTTTAATTGTCCATTTTTAAATTACAGCCATCTGATGGCTATAAAGTGGTATCTTATCAGGGTTTTGATTGGCATTGCTTTAATATCTAATGACTTCAATCATCTTTTCATATCTTCCATGTGCAGATTTTTATATGAGCATAGTTTTTAAGTCATTTTGGTAAATACTTAAAAGCACTATTGTTAGGTTATGTGTTAAAGCTTTGGTTTCCTTATTTTTATTTAATCAAAGATATGTGATCTGAGTAGCAACTGGTATTTATGGAACAAGGCCTACCTGTTCCATATTATGACAGCTAGCCATTTGTTAACCAGAGAGGAGGCAGAAAGCTCAAATTGCCCTATGTAGTTAATTGTTCCTTGAGTGTGGGGAGGAGAGATACCACTCTCTAGGGGAGTTTGCCAAAGTAATGGGGTACTTTGGTTGTCACAATAACTAGTGTATGCTATTGCCATGTAGGGTCTGTGGCCCAAGCAATATTACGCAACATGTGAAGGAGTCCTTGCACAATTAAAAAATGCCTGATCTCAAATATCACTGAACATCTTGGGTGAAAATAATTGCCAGACGTATGAGTCAGCAGAAACCAAGAGATAGAAAAAGTAGAGTAAGGTTCGAAATCTATAGGTGATAAAAGCCAACATGGAAGGGAAATACTGGCTAACTTGACAACTTTCTGGGACTGAAAGGTGGTCACATCTCCTTTCTAGAATTGTCTTCCATCTTAAATCATCTTGGTACCTCTACAGAACAAGTTCTGGTTTCCTTGAGATTCTTATTTTCCATCTTTGTATTTTGTGTCTTCATATTGACTACCAAATATTATTTAGATTACCTAAATGAATGTCTGATTTTTGCAATCAAAAGACACTAACTAGCACACTTTTCCCCCATAAAGATGTGGAGAGGGTGATGTTTAAAAAAGGGAGTTCAAGTTCCCACTTTACTCTGAAGTTTTTTATTATAAACTGATAGTACTAATATTTGCATTGTGGTTAAAATATTACAAATAATTGTAGCATCTTTAAATATTAACCTGGCAGGCTCATTATTTGGGATACTTTAGTTAGTTGTTTTTTCCCTATGTGATGCTAACAAATTAGTTTCTCAGTTCACTCCAAATTATGAAATTGAAGCCAACTTAATTTCATTTTATTTTATTTTTGGAGAAAGAGTGTGTGCAACTGGGGCAGGGGGAGGGACAAAAGGAGAAGGAGAGAAAATCTTAAGCAGGCTCCATGCTGGGCTCGATCTCACAACCCTGAAATCCCTACTTAAAATCAAGAGTCAGATTTCAACAGACTGAACCACCCACGTTTTCCCAAAATTGAAGCCAACTTTATTTATTTAATTTAAATTCAATTAGACAGCATATAGTACATCATTAGTTTCAGATGTAGTGTTAAATAATTCATCAGTTGCATATAGCACCCAGTGTTCATCACATTCGTGCCTTCCTTAATGCGCATCACCCACTTACCCCATTCCCCTACTCAGCTCCAACTTTAAGCTGAACACATGGGTAGAGGAAAAAAGCCAGTACTTTGTAAGTTTATTCATACTATGTGATACATTAGTTTTAGAGGTCTTGGTATTTTGCTAATGTATTCAACATTATAAACCAGTAATAAAACTTTTTAACTTAAGTCCCACTGATAGGAATGACAGCTTAAGTTGTAGAGAAGTAGAACTCTGTTAAAAGAACAACCAGGTCACGTTCTGTACATACTAAAGCATTTAATTCACATATACTTGAATTTTTCCTGTGAGTAAAATGTTAAATTCATTTAATCCTAGTGAGTAGAGATGAGAATATCATGTTCTCTATCAGTAGCAGCCAACTCAATAAGTAGTGATTAAGCTATATAGTGGTCTGTTCCATTGGTGGTTCCTGATAAGTCAGTCTTCTGGTATTCATCCTCTTGTGTAATCCTCTCTCCTTGAATCTGGAATGGAGCAATGATGTGCTTAACAAAAGAATATGCCTGATATGACATTGCCAGTTCCAGACCTAAGCCTTAAAATGTCTGGCAGCTTCCACTTTTGCACTCATAGGAATCTTGAGCCTCCAGACAAGAAATTCAACCATGCCTCTAGAATGACCATATGAAGAAGCACCAAGGATAGTGAGAAGCCCTGAGACTATGTGGAAAGAGAGAGAAGCCTAGCCCTTTCCACTTCCTTACTACCTGAGTAGTGAGCTGAATTTCCTGTAGGAGTGACGGGCAGTAGGGCAAGCAGAAGAATCAGAAGCTCAGCCCAGCTCAGACTGCAAACTTGTAAGGAAATAAAATAGTTGTTTCAAGTCAGTAAGTTTTGGGGTGTTTAATTTTGAAGCAATGAATAACCAGAAAAAAAAAAAAATATGTACTGAGTATCTGGCAGTTTGGCAGGGAGGTACAAAGAACAGGTTGTAAATTGATACATGTTTGATTCCTGGTTTTTTGTTTTTTTTTTTATATTACTGTTGTAAGAACACTTAACCTGAGATCTAGTTTCTCAAAAAATTGTTAAATGTTAATGATACAATACAGTATTGTTGACCATAGGGGTATAATGTCGTATAACAGATCCCTAGAACTTACTAATCTTGATTAACTAAAACTTTATGCCTATTGATTATTAATTCCCCATTTCTTCCTCCCCAGTCCTGGCAACCACCATTCCACTTCAATTCTATGAATTTGGCTTTTTCAGATACCTCATAATAATGACTTCTAATATTATGAGATACCTCGTAATAATGACTTCTATTTTTTGAGCTGGAGCATAGTATACATCTTTTCACAGGAATTTTTGAAAGTTATATTTTTATCAGCAATGTATTTCATCTACATTTTTGATGACCTAAGATATAGCATGGAATATTAATTATACTTAATAATTTTGTGGGCAAGTAATGTTCAACTTCTACTGTCAATTATACTTCAATAATTTTTTTAATTTTAAACTTCTGTTAAAAAACTTCTAAATGAATATTTGGAACATACTAATTTACTGGGTGTTACCTGTATCATCACATGCAGTCCTTCAAGGTATAATTTCCAATTATTGCAGTAATTCAGGCAAGGGAGAAATTTGGACCTGCCTGAATGATTCAAGAAAGATGCAAACCACTTTAGTATCAGGAACTGATTGGAAGGAAAGACTTGGAATGAGCCAGGCATAGAAGAAGAAGACAGACATTCTAAATGAGGTGTGACATGCTCAGAAGTACAGCAGCAGGGGAGAAGCTGCCATGTTAGAAGGGCACATAAGGATTTGGTTTTTAATCACACTGAATGGATGCGGAGGGTTTTTTAAAAATTACCCAAAGGTAGCTTAGCAAAGAAATTACTTGATTAGGCTATGTTGTAGACTTACAAATTTAGCAGCAGTTCCCAGGCCAGAGTAGACTAGGGAAAGATTTGACAAAATCGGGGAAAAAATCTTACTGGCATCCAATATTTTCAGCAGCTTTCTCTAATACTCAAAAATTTTGTTTCTTTCTTTTTTGTTTTGCTTTTTTTAAAATAGAAATACAATATATTTATTAAAAACGTCAATAAGTACTCTGCTTTTGCAGTTTTGTCAAATACTTTCATGTAATGCCATAACAAAAATAATTAGACTATCATATCTTCTTTTTTAAAAGATTTTATTTATTTGAGAGAGAGAGAGAGAGAGTATGTAAATAAGGAGAGGATCAAAGGGAGATGGAGAGAGAATCTCAAGCAGACTGTGCTGAGTACAGAGCCTGATGTAGGGCTCCATCTCTCCATCTTGAGATCATGATCTGAGCTGAAACCAAGAGTTGGTCACTTAATCAACTGAGCCACCTAGGAGCCCCATAGACTATCATATCTTCGTGATCAAAAAGGTAGTTCTTGATCATACATCTTTAGTGATCATCCTGGGCTGTTTTACCATGCCTTAAATATCCTGAAATAATTTTGTTTATACCGACTTCCCTTATTTCCTCTATTGTGCATGTATATGTATATATATATATGTGTGTGTGTGTGTGTGTGTGTGTGCGCGCGCGCGCGCGCGCTTCCCTTTTTTAAAAGATTTTATTTATTTATTTGACAGAGAGAGATCACAAGTAGGCAGAGAGGCAGGCAGAGAGAGAGAGATGGGGAAGCAGGCTCCCCACCGAACAGAGAGCCTGATGCGGGATCATGACCTGAGCTGAAGACAGAGGCTTTAACCTACTGAACCACACAGGCACCCCTGTTTTTCCCTTTTTAATCTCTTATTCTGGACAAGATTCTTCATATTTTGACTGGTATTAAACAGCAGAGCATTTTCATACATATTTAAATGTCACTAAAATAAATGTGAATTTATCTTTCTAAGATGAGAAAAGATGTTCAAGGAAAAAAATAATGAGCCAGGCTCTAAAGAATAATGGAGTCAGGATGAAAAATGAAATGAAAAATATCCTCTCTAATTCTCAGTTTAGTCCAAAATACTTCAGGGTATCTTACACCAATGCATACCTATATTTCATATTATTTGCAACTATATAGAAAATATCACAGGAACTGAGAAACCAATATCTTCTTGAAATTTATTGCTTTTATAAGCTTTTTATAACCAAAGAATTTGTTTGTATGCAAATACTATTCAACGGGTAGACCTCATGCTTAGTATCCAGTTATGACTATATTTAATACCAATTTATATTCCTAGGAGGATGGGCTGGGTTAGTATTTTTTCTCACACACAACCTAGAGATTTATTATATTACATAATATTGCATTATATCATGTACAACTTTGTAGAAATTGGTGAAAGCTTTTCCAAATTAAGTAAATCATTATAGAAGGCTTTGTAATTAGCAGAATTTCCTGGATTGGTCTCAAGCTAGTTTAGGCTTTAGTGACCTGTAAAAACAACATGAGGCATTCACTTATTGATTGATGTGATATGTGTTTCTGTGATTTAGGATGTTACGTCGTATCACTGGATTACAGATAATCTGTACCCCATTGAAATACATAGCCACAAATTTTGACTGAATAAAAGATTGAATTGGTTAAGAAGCATGGTAAAAATTTCTAAAATACAAAGTCTGTGTATATTTTTAAGTTTATCTGCTTTAGAATCTATACTATAAAATATGGAAATTCTTAAAAATCTCAAAACACTGCATGTTTTTGGAAAGCATAACTCTAAATGGATCTAATTTAAGTTTTAGGTATTGTTTGTGATAAAATATTAAAGGTAGTTTTTTTACTTGAAATATTTAAAGATGCCTGTAGATTAATTTCAAAAATTATAATCAGTTGTTAATTCTAATTCTTTTTGCTATCAATAAGTGTAAAAATATATTTTTATCTCTAAGGTAACATAATGAGCCATGAATCTAAGATTTGAAAAACTGTATACTAATGAACTTATAATTCCCTTGTGCATATGTCGGGAGGGTTTTTTTTTTTTTTTCAAAGCATATCTGAAAGTATAAAGAATCTCTTTTCAGTGTTTGATTAGCAACAAAATTAGTGAGCTAGAAACATTATTCATAATACAATAGAAATGTAGGGAAGTTGGAAACTCTCCAATTGGTTATTTGGAAACAGAGACAACTTAATTTTTCTGAGGTTGGGAGACAAATTATTGATTACTTTTTTTTCACTAAAGTATTCTCTTTAAAGTATTCTCTTACATTTTTTCACTAAAGTATTCACTAAAATGGATCTGAAATGTTGGTATCGTTAGCTAAGAAAACACTCATCCTCTGCTCCATAATGCTTGACACATAGTAGATGCTCAATAAATACTTTTAAAAAAATAATAATAGATAAAATATGCACCCTAATTATAAATCTTCTGAGATGTTCCTTATTTAAAATTAATGAAAATTGTGGTTTATTTTTCAATCTTAGGGATTATCCGCAGCAAGGAGATCTGAACATTAATGCCATGTTTGGTGATCTTATGAAACAAGTTTGTGATTTATAACATTTTGACTAAATATTTCTATTTCTAATGTACAGATATCTGATTCCTAGAAAGTATTAGGGATTATTTTTGTGTATGTGTCAAATGCTTTGATCTTAATGCTTTTTTTTAAAAGATTTTATTCATTTATTTGACAGAGATCACAACGAGGCAGAGAGGCAGGCAGAGAGAGAGGAAGGGAAGCAGACTCCCTGCTGAGCAGAGAGCCCGATGAGGGGTTTGATTCCAGGACCCTGGGATCATGACCTGAGCTGAAGGCAGAGGCTTTAACCTACTGAGCCACCCAGGCACCCCGATCTTAATGCTTACATTTAAAAATATAAACCTGATCAGGGCATCTGGGTGTCTCACTCAGTTAAGCATCTGACTCTTGATCTTCGCTCAGGTCACGATCTCAGGGTTGGGAGATCAAGCCACAGGTCAGGCTCCAAGCTCAGTGGGGAGTCCACTTGAGATTCTCTCTCTCCCTCTGTCCCTGCCCCCCATGCTCTCTCTCTCTCTTTTTCAAATAAATGAATAAATCTTTAAAATTTTAAAAATATATATGTTTATATATATATGAACTTGAGCAATAAAAGAAAGAATAAAAGTGTCTAGATTTTTTAAGTTTTTAAAGTATCTAGATTTTAAATGAAATATTTAGAAGAGTATTTCCTTTTTTTTTTTTTTTTAAAGATTTTATTTGTTTGACAGACAGAGATCACAAGTAGGCAGAGAGGCAGGCAGAGAGAGAGTGGGAAGCAGACTCCCTGCTGAGCAGAGAGCCCGATGCAGGGCTTGATCCCAGCACCCTGAGATCATGACCTGAGCCGAAGGCAGAGGCTTTAACCCATTGAGCCACCCAGGCACCCTAGAAGAGTATTTCTTAAGCTATACCCATTCAGATTGAAAGCAGCATAAGAAATTATGCTAAAATTGGTTTTCTCTGTGTTAAAGAGTAGGGTATATATTTGGGCTAGTATTGTGCATTGTATTGTGCAATAAGTGGAAAAATAAATGGCACTTCTTGTGGCTGAGTGGGAGTTTCAGTTCCCAAGTTGTGTATATATTAAATGAGAAATGTTCTTAAATATTCAGATATTGAAAAATATTCAAAATCAGCATTTATCAAGTTCTACACATTAAGGAAGTTCTTCCACTGTATAGGAGAGGCAATGTTTATAGTAAAGATTGAGTAGGATGAAGAGAAAGAGAATCAAAGATGAATAGGAATGTAAGTATGGATAGCCATGAACTAACCAAAAGTGTGAAAATATACTTCTATTATTCACTGGACAAGAAAATTACAGAACCAAAGATGCAGAAAATCCACACATTTTGACATGTGTGACTTAATTTCAGTTTAAAAGATGCTGCTAAATAGAAGCAGAGACACAAGCTCAGATATTTCCAAATGAGGCTGGCATCAGGAAGAAGGGACAGGCATTTCAGGCTTTATTCTAATCTACCACTAAATCTATCTGATACCATTACCAGGTGTTTACTGATAGCCTAACATGTATTATATACAATACTATGTTAATGAATGAGAAGACAGAGAATTAGCAGGCAAGTTTCTTACATTTTACAGTCTTGTTAGAAAGCCAGGAAACACCCATGGAATGAAAAGAATATCTGATATCATCTGCCATGTTCCAAATATGTATAACAAACTATAAGTACTATATGTATGTAAGGTGGGATGTGGTAAGTTAAAAACAAGAAGCATAGGGAGTGCCTGGGTGGCTTAATTGGTTAAGCAGCTGCCTTTGGCTCAGGTCAAGATCCGAGGCTCCTGGCATCCAGCCCCACATCGAGCCCCCCATCTGGCTCCTGGCTCAGCAGGGCGCCTGATTCTCCCCTGCCAGCTGTTCCCACTGCTTGTGCTTGCTTTCTCCCTCTCTCTCTCTGTCTCTGTCTCTTTTTCTGTCTGTCAAGTAAATAAAATCTTCATTAAAAACAAAGCAAAACAAAAAAACAAGTAGCGTGGGAGCATAAGAAGTGGAGAGATCAAAATTGGAAAAAAAGAAATAAGATTTTAATAGGCTAAGATTTCATGTGGAAGGAATAGTGTAGTAAAGGTATTAGCATTGGTAAGATAGAGCAGGATTATAGAGTTGCCCTGAGTGAGCATACAATGTGTATAATGGTATAAAAGTGTAAAACTGATTGACCATAGTAATGGAGAATTTCAAATGTTGGGACAAGAGATACTTAATCATATTACATAAACCTGTGAAACTATTAAATGTCTTTCAACACTCAAATCCTGGAGTTACATTGTGAGATACTGGATTTAGAAAGAAAACCCTGGTGGAGAGCACTGAAAATGAAGTGAAGGTGGAGGGACAAGTTGGAAAGTTACTATAATAATCCAAGTGATAGGCATTAAGAATCTGAACTAGGACAGTAACAGAAAGAATGGAAAGCAGGAGGCAGATGATATTGCAGAGATTGAAATGAATGTACAATGCAATCAAATGAATATTAGGATAGATAAAAAAATAAAGATGTTAGTAATTATTATTTGTTACACATCTTACATCTATATTTATGAGGACTATTACCTAAAATTTTATCTTCTTTTCAAATAACTGAATTTATTTTATTTTATTCTATTTGTGTATGTGTGTGTGAATAGAGATTTATTTAAAGAAGTTGGCACACAAGATTGTAAAAACTGGCAAGTTCAAAATCTACAGGGCAAGCTAGCAGGATGGAGACCTGGAAAGGGTTTATTTTGCAACTTGAGTAAGAATTTTTCCCCCTTGGGGGACCTCAGTCTTTTATCTTAAGGCTGATTGGGTGCAGCCCACCCACACTAGGAAGGATAATTTGCTTACTCAAAGTCTACTAATTGATTGATTGCTTTTGAGTACAATTGTCACAAATGTTATATTAGTTTCAGGTAAACAACTTACTTATTTGAAAAGTCTATACATTATGCTGTGCTCATCACAAGTATAGCTACAGTTTGTCTCATTAAATCACTATTACAGTATCACTGACTGTACCCCTTACACTGTGCCTTTTATCCCTTTGACTCATTCATCCCATATCTAGAAGCCTGTGTCTCCTTCTCCCCTTCACCCATTTTGCTGAACATCCTCTCCTGTGGCAACCCATCAGTTTATTCTCAATAAACTCTGATTCTACCTTTTATTTGTGTTGTTGTTGTTGTTGTTATTGTTATTTGGATTCTACTTATGAGGGGTGCCTGAGTGGCTCAGTTAGTCAAGCATCTGCCTTCAGCTCAGGTCGTGATCCTGGGGTCCTGGGATCAAGCAGTGCATCAGGCTCTCTGCTCAGCAGAGTTTGCTTCTCCCTCTGCTCCTCTTCACTGCTCATGTTCTCTCTCTCTCTCTCTTTCTCAATTGAATACATTAAAATATTTTTTTAAAAATTCCACATATGAATGGAATCATATGGTATTTGTCTTTCTCACTCTGACTTCTTTCATTTAGTATAATATCATCTAGCTCCATCCATGTTTTCTCAAATGGCACGATTTCGTGTTTTTTATGGCTATGTAATATTCCTCTGTGTTTGTGTGTGTGTGTGTGTGTGTGTGCATGTGCACACACGTAGTGACTTCTTTATCCATATGTTTACTGATGGACACTTAAGGTGCTTTTATAATTTAGCTATTGTAAATAATGCTGCAATAAACATAGGGGTAATGTACTATAGTGGAATTATTGGATCATATGGTAATTCTATTTTTAATTTTTTGAGGAACCTCTTCCCTGTTTTCCACAGAAGCTATACCAATTTTCATTCCCACCAACAGCACATAAGGCTTCCTTTTCCTCTATATCCTCACCAACACTTGTTATTCCTTGTCATTTTTATTTTAGCCATTCTAACTGGTATAAGGTAATATCTCACTGTGGTTTTGATTTACATTTGTCTGATGATTAGTGATGTTGATCATCTTGTCATGTATCTATTAGCCATTTATATGTCTTTGGAAAAATGTCTATTCAGGTCCTCTTTCCATTTTTTAAATCAGATTGTGTGTTTTTTATTTGTTTGGTATTGAGTTGTATAAGTTTTTACTATATTTTACATATTAACCCCTGATGAAAGAAATTAAAGACGACACAGACAAGTGGAAATATATTCAATGATCATGGATTAGAGGTATTTTTATTGTTCAAATGTCCATACTACCCAAAGCAATCTACAGATTCAATCCAATCCTGTCAAAATACCAATGGTACCTTTCACAGGAATAGAACAAATAATACTAAAATTTGTATGGAATCATAGAAGACCCTGGATAGCCAAAGCAATTCTGAGAAAGAACAAAGCTGGAGGTATCAACAATCCTAGATTTAAAGATACACTACAAAGCTGTAGTAATCAAAAAAGTATGGCAGTGGCACAAAAATAGACACATAGATCAATAGAACAAAATGCAAATCCCAGAAATAAACCCATGATTATATGGTAATTAACCTATGACAAAGGAGGCAAGCAGATATAGTGAGGAAAAGACAGTCTCTTCAATAAATGGTGCCAGAAAAACTGGACAGCAACATGCAAAAGAATGAAGTTAGACCACTTTCTAATACTGTACACAAAAATATTCAAAATGGAATCAAGACTTAAACATGAGACCTGAAACCATAAATATCCTAGAAGGGAGCACAGGCAGTAATGTCTCTGACATTGGCTGTAGCAACATTTTACTAGATAGGTCTCCTAAGGAAAGGGAAACAAAAGCAAATACAAACTGTTGGAATTACTTCAAAATACAAACGTTTTTGCACAGCAAAGAAAACCATTAACAAAACAACATAACCTACTGAATGGGAGAGGATACTTGCAAATGATATATCCAATAAACTTTTATGTTTTTAATGTCATTGTCCAGTATATGTCTCAGAGTAATGCCAACCTAGTACATTGAGTTATTTTGATTATATTTTATACAAAGATATTTGCATTAGTGTGAAGTATTAAGAGTATCAGTTGTGGGTATAAAAGGATTTTCTCTCAAAAAAGATTAGTAGGCAAAATCTGCTAAAAATTATGAAATGTGTGAAAAATACATGTATTTCCTCTCCATCAGCTTTATATCTCAAAAAGTTATTCAAAAGCACTGTTGAGAAACGTGCTGGAACAAGAAATTTTACTCACCATTTAAACTGACTCATTTGAAGTGGGGTTAGGTATTACATTGTTTAAGAATGAAAAAAAACAGGAGTGCCTGGGTGGCTCAGTTGCCCAAGTGTCTGCCTTTAGCTCAGGTCATTATCCCAGAGTCCCGGGATCCAGACCCTTGTCCAGCCTCTCATCAGGCTTTCTGTTCTCCCTCCTCTCCTGCTCACCCTGCTCATGCTCTCTCTCTCTCGCTCTCTCTCTCTCTCAAATAAATAAAATCCTAAAAAAAAAAAAAGAATGAGAATAAATAATGACCAAATCTGAGTGTATAATAGTTCAAAAAACTAGAAAGGAAACAGCAACTGTATACCCTGGCATAAAGACTTTGTTTCTGGGGTACCTGGGTAGCTCATTCAGTTCAGTGTCCAACTGTTGATCTTAGCTCAAGTCTTCGTCTCTGGGTTGTGAGTTCAAGCCCTGCACTAGACTCCATGGTTGGCATGGAGCCTACTTAAAAAAAAAAAAAAGTTTCTTTTTTTCTTTTTCCTGACAATGATTTGCTGCTGTTGGATCCAAAAAGAAATATTAGAAAACAATTAGCATTCAATATAATTCTGCAAGAATCATTGCTTTTTATAAAACAGAAGGAGAAAGTCATTTAGAGAGGCAATGTTCAGATGAAATGGTAAAGAAATGAGTTAAAATAAGAAAATTTAAAGACATTAAAAATTATACTAAAAGAAAAAAAAATCTATTGGTACTCCAAAAAGCTTAATGATGAAGTGATGAATCACTAAATTCTACTCCTGAAACTAACAATACACTATATGTTAATATTCAGATGTTTGAATTTAAGTAAAAATTTGGGGGGGGAGAATATACAACATATTTGCACACTGCTAAGCCACCAGTGTTCTCATATTCTGAATAAGAGAAAAAAATAAAACATCTAACTTCTCATAGGGTAAAACAAAAACAACAAAAAATAATAAAATAAAATACATAAGTCACAGGGAAGTAAAGTACAGCATAGGGAGTATAGCCAATAATATTGTCATAACTTTGTACAATGACAAATGGTAACTAGACATAGTGGTGGTGATTTCATAATATGTATAACTGTCAAATTACTACATTGTACACCTGAAACTAATATAATATTGTGTATCAACTGTGCTTCAACAAAAGAGAATTTTTAAACGTGTTCTGCAAAATAAATGATAAAAATTTTTTTAAAAACTCAAAAGACAAGAAAAGAGCTTAACAGCAATGTAGAAAACAAACCTAAAACCATCAACAAGAAAGAGAAGTACAATAGAACAGTAGAAAGTGACTTGTGCTATTTTTAATTTGATGTTTTGGTTAAGTATAAAATGCAGATGGAGAATTTGAGAATAAGATTAATTCTGTAGATCTTTTCCATAGAAATGTGTATATATGCATTTATACCAAAAGCCCATATTAATTTTGAGAGGTTCACAGACCTTTCAGATTGCATTCATGTCCCCCATAGTAAGCTGAAAAATTTGCCATATTCAGTGGATTTGAATAATCTAGTTCAATATTTCCAAAACCAGTATTCCATGAAATACATTTTCTTCCTCTGGCTATAACCAAAGTATTCCACAGTCAAGTCTGCAAAGTGCTAGAATAATCAATATTAAGCAGATTCCAATACTTTGTTACTTCTCAGAGCCTTTTATATGCAATGTATCAAATACCTAGCTCTTTTTAAAAAAATGCTTACTCTCTGTTAGGCACTGTTCAAAGTATTCAATACATATTCATCTTAAAATCCTTATAACACTCCTATGAGATAAGTGCTATTATTTTCCCTATTTCACTAGCATGTAAACTGAAAAAAAGTGAGATTGAATAAATTGCCCAAATTCACACAGCCTGCCTATAAACTGGGGGATCTAGGATTCAAATAACCTGGTCCCAGAGTCCGTGTTATTAACCTCTACGATAAAGACAGGAAGCAGGGAATATAGGGACCATTAAACTTTTAAATTTGAGGTGAACCTATTAAAAGGTAGTATTTATAGGGCATAATATGGGAAGTGGTAACATGATTACTGAGATTGATTGAATAACATGTAAATATAAATATATGCAGAACTTATACGTACATACATAGTCATATATCTTTGAATACTAACAAAATACAGGAATACTTACAAGACTAACAGTACAGGATTTACAAAACTTGATACTTAGTAGGTACCTAAAAATATCTCAATACATTCCAGTCAGAAATTGTGCATTCTTCATTCTTTGAAAATGATGCAAAGATACTAAAAATTATTAACTGCATTACTTATTATTCTCATCGATGCAGAGTCTCAAAATAACATTCTTGAATGGGATAGAAGTTGGGAGGTTTTTTGTTGGTTTTTGTCTCTGTTTCACAAACAATTCTGTCACAGGCCATCAGGGTAGATAGAGTAGCTCCTCGATGTCCAGGACCCAGGCATCTTCTATTTGTTTATTCTACACACCCCAACCTGTGGCTTCTACACTGTACCAGATCCTCTCTCCTTTGTGTTTGTATTCCAGACATTGAGAAGAAGGCATACTCATTTTCAGAGTAAAAATTGGCATCACTTCACCATTCAATCACAACTCCTGGTTGAACTAAGTCACACAGCAACACCTAGCCGCAGGAGTGACTAAGAAATAGTAGTCTTCAGATTAGTGACTATGTGCTCAACTAAATATTATATTACCATATAAGAAGGGAATAACATATTTGGGTTCCTGGGGCAGCTGCCAGCTTTGGCCTATCTAAGAGGAAAAGTTCTCTTTTCTCAGATAAAAGATGAAATCATAACTATAGTTATAGAAGGTTTAAAACTAGTGGGATGCTGCCAGATCTATACTCAGAAGAAAATTTAATGCTTAAATGTAATGATTTTATATTAAACAAGAAAGAATGAAAATATATGAATTAATCATTCAAGTGGAGAAGCTAGAAATAATTCTTTCAAATGAGTGTAAGAAAAGCATAGAAGAATTAATAAAATGGTAGATTAATAATTTATAAATGAGAAAAAACATAGAATGATAAATAAATGTAAATGTTGGCTCTTCCAAAGATCATTAAAAGAGATAAACTACAGAAATGTAAGCCAACAAAAAAAGATGCAAGTCCTTTACATTATGTATGAAAGAGAGACTGTAGCCACAGATATAAAGGGAGGTTAGTAATCATAAGCATATACTGGAGCGTCCGGCTAGCTCAGTTGATAGAGCATGCAATTCTTGATCTCAGCGTTGTGAGTTTGAGCTCCGCACTGGGTGTTTATTTTAAGAAAAATAAAATCTTAAAAAAAAAAAAACCTGCATCATTATCACATCACGCAGTACAGTGCCTAGCAGCGCACCTGACACAAGTACCAGGATCTTAATTTTAATTAGTTAATAGGCCCTTCCCCACACACACACCCAAAGAGCCCTCGTCTATAAAGTAATTAATATATAAATCTGTTATAATAACAAAATCAATTTAAGATGTTGGAAATGTGAATCACCAAAAGCAGAGAAGCAGGAAGGAAATCATTATTTTTGTAGGACATTCCATGTACCAGGTGTTTTACATACTTTTTCTCATTTTATTTAAGCTTTATAATCCTTTAAGGCAGGCTTATTACATTTCAAAGCTAAGAAAACTGAGATTCAAAGAGGTTAGTGGTTTGCTCAGTCTCATTATATAAATGATTGAGCAGGTGTCTCTCCTAGTTCGGCTTCACTTGGAAGGTGATGTCTTTCCTTTTGGTTCTTCCTGGCTTTTCTTTGCTGAGGGAATTTTAACAAATTTTTTTTATATCTGAGCAGATCCATTTAATCTAGTTTATTGTTCTAAATATTGGGACTTTGTATAGACCTTTTTTGAAAAAGTAGTTGGCTGGTCAAAATATTTTTTTCAAATTATTTCATGTAGGTGGGAGGGAACTAAGGAACTAAGGCAGATATTTCTCTCAGGTCTCAGGACAAACCATATTGCTGCTAGTCAACTCTTTTGTTTTGTTTGTTTGTTTCTTTTAGTCATTCAGAAGCTTGCATCATAATCAACTCTCCTCCTTGCCTGGTAGGAAGCTCAAAGAACAGAGACTAGGGGGCGCCTGGGTGGCTCAGTGGATTAAGCCACTGCTTTCGGCTCGGGTCCTGATCTCAGGGTCCTGGGATCGAGCCCCATGTCAGGCTCTCTGCTCCGCGGGGAGCCTGCTTCCTCCTCTCTGCCTGCCTCTCTGCCTACTTGTGATCTCTGTCTGTCAAATAAATAAATAAAATCTTAAAAAAAAAAAAAAAAAGAACAGAGACTAGTTTTTCTCCAAAACCTTATAAAACCCATGAATGTTTATAACTAATTGTGTCTCTGATTGTATTTTCTCTAAACATTTAAAGTTTTCTTTGCTTTTTTTCTATGTATTTATTTTACCCATGATGTTCCAAATATTTTTTGTAAGCCATTTAAAATAGTACATGCACTAAAGTGTTGATTGTATAAAAATATACCAATTGATAATTTCCCTAAGCATTTTCTTATTTTTGAACATTCAGTTGCTTTCATTATATTTTTTTGTTTTTCTAACATGGCTTACTAGCTTGCTCTGACACTAATGGTGTTTAAAATTGCCAGTTTTACCACTATCATACAAATGGTGGATATCATTATAGTCCACATATACTTTAATATTAGGAATAATAGGACTTTGGCGTAGAAAGGGAAGACAATCAGGAATGGTAAGGGGAAGCATAAGGGGATTTTTCTGATAATAGCATAAATACTGAGGAGGGTGGTGAGCAAACCAAATCATGGTTGAAAAGGATTTGACAGATTCAGGCTTCATTTGGTCTGAGATAATAATTTCTAAGTGTAAACTAGTGGACTGGAGCAAAGCAGCAGGAATTTTAGGATAGTGTTAATTTTTGTGGTAAGGCCAGTGGTAGTGCCAGGATTTGATGACACCATTTTTCAGGGTTTTTTTTGTTTTTGTTTTTGTTTTTTAGTTGGGGGGAGGTGTCAGGGGAGGAGCAAAGGGAAGGGGAGAAAGAGAATCTTAAGCAGGCTCCACATCCAGCACAGAACCCGAAGCAGGTCTCAGTCTCACAACACTGAGATCATGACCTGAGCCAAAATCAAGAGTCAGGCCCTTAACCAACTGAGCCACCCACAAGCCCTCATCATTTTTCAGTTTAAAAGAAAATCCGGCTAACAGCTAGCATAAGGATCAGGGTCTAATACCTAGGAAGTCATACCTAGAAGTAATTTGAACTGATTTAATAGGCAAACAAATACTAATTTTCATTTGTGGTTTTTTTATAAATTAGTTTAACAAATGCTTAAGTGTTAATCAACTAAAGCTGCCTTCACATTAAAACTTTTATAAAGTTTGTCCTTCTACTTATTGAGGTATTATTCTAATATCAACATCTATGAGCTCTCGGTATAATGAACTCTTTTTTTATATTTGCTGAAAATATTTTCCCAATCTTTTTATTTAAATACATATTATTGACAACTTAGAGACTTACATGTAGATATAAAGTTAATATTCCTTTATTAGTATATTGATCCTTTCACAAAGTACCACTTAAAAGGTATATCCACTTGTTGGTATGATCGAGTATCTTGTAGTAGACCTGTTGAAAACAATAAAAGGAAATTAAAATATACATATGACCTCTGCACATTCTCTGCCTATTTTTTCTGTAAATCTAAAATAGCTCTAAAAATAAAGTCTTATTTTTTTTAATGTGCATGTTAAATGCACTGGGGAGCTGTAGAAGCAGGACTAGGGAGACACAAGATTTTGGACAGAGGGCAAGTTAAAAGCAGTAAGCTCATAGACTGATGATAACATTTGTTTCTCCCCCTGAGGGTATTGGCCAATGTTGGGCTCAGGAAAGGATATGAAAATTCAGAATTTCCTGGTGCAGAATGAAATTAGGAACAACAAAAATAGGAGAGCCTTTGGCAGGCTTCCAGTATAATAAAGGTGAAATTTACACCTGTGGGGCTAAGATCCTAGTGGGAAGGGATGGGCAGAAAACTGACCTTTGTACATGGCAAATTTTCCCCACAGGCTATTTGCCAATTTCTGAAGGTGCACAGATGATAATATCATATGGTGACATTCAATTATAAATTACGAGGCATGCAAAAAGACAAAACTACTTGATTTTTTTTTTAAAACAAGGTTAAAAACTGGAGAAAAAAGGAAAGAATAACATGAGAAATTATAGACAAGAACTTTAAAGTAAATATAGTTAATGTATTAAAATGGGTAGAGGAAAATGTGAGAAATATAGGTGAAAATACTGAGAATTTCACCAACAAATTATAATATGTAAAATAAATGTGAATTTTAGAACTGAAAAATAAAATAGTAAATTGAGAACTTTAAAGAGGGGTCAATAGCAGATTAGACACAGCAACACAGAGGATAACAAACTGCAAATGAGTTAATGAAATTTTGCACCTGGAGCACAGAAAAAATGGAAATTCAGAAAAGCCTAAGAGAAATGTATGACATAGTGAAAAGATCTAATGTACATATATTTGGATCTCATAAAAAGAGCAGAGAGAACAAGGAAGCAGAATTATTTAATACATAGTGACCAAAATTTTCAGAGAAGTGAGGAGGACATCCATTATCCAGTTCAGAAGTTCTTCCAAACTTGAGTAAGCTATATACAAGCCAATCCACACCTCACACCCAGACATGCCATAATAAAATTGACTAAATTTAAAAACAAAAATAAAACTATAAAAACAGCCAATACAGTAATAGAAACATTGCCTTGAATGAGCAACAAGATTGATAGTGCATTCTTAAAAAATAAAATAAAAGAACAATAAAACCAGAAGACAATGAAATGATATCCCAACTGATGGAAAGGAATTCTGTCTCCTGAGAAAATATCCTCCAAAATCTAAGATGAATACAGGTTTCAGATAAATATGGACAGAGAGAATTGTTGCTAGCGGAGTTAAACCAAAGCTGATGCATATCAAAATCTAAACAGAGGTCTTCAGACAGAAGGAAAATAAAAGGAAAAAATAATTAAGAAAGGAAAAGTTAAGTATATATGTAAATATAAATGAACATTGCTATTACATAATAATACTAATGTCTTGAGGTCTTCATAACGTAGATATAATTAAATGCATGATAATAACACAATAATTAACTCAGGATAATTCTTTTACAGTATATAGGTCTATAAAATCATAGTGTTACACACTTTAAATATCTTACAGTTTTGTCAATTATACCTCAATAGAGCTGAGTACAAATAATAGCACAAAAAGACAGAGTGGAATAAATTGAGCCAAATCATCCCAAGATCCTTGCATGTCTCAGCAGTGAAAAAATAATAATTTATAGTCAAGGATGTATATTTTAATAACTATGGCAATCATAAAAAAGAAATAGTGGGAAATAGAATACTGGAGAAGTAAAGTAATAATTGATCCTAAAGAAGGTAAAAAATGACATAAAATTATAAAACAAATGGGTTATTTAGACAAGTAATGGTATGATAATACCAATCAATATCAATAATTATACTAAATATAAAATGATTAAATATTCTAACTAAAAGTTCAAAAATTAAGACTTAACTATGTTGCTCATTAGAAGTACACCTTACATATAAGAATACAAACAATAAAAGGATATGAAAAGAACATTATTCAGAAGGAAGGTAGGCCTTATATTAAAATAAGACAAACTAGATTTGGAGGCTAGAAGAATTCCTACAAAACCGAGAAATATTTCATACTGATAATAGGTTAAATCAACAACAGAATATACAATTGTAAATTTGTCTATGGTCAGTAACATTATATATATATACATATATATATATGTATGTATATATATATGTATCTCCATGGATATTGATAGTTGGAGGGATATATGGATGGCAAGATGGATGGAAGGAAAGAAAGGAGGGAAGGAAGAAGAAATGAAAGTGAGCAAGCAAGCAAGCTAAGCAAAGATTGACAGGTAAAAAGGAGTAAAAAGTAAAAAGGATTAAAAAGGAGAAGTAAACAAAGCATTTGAGGGTTTAATTCACTAATATGCATAGCTGATAGAATAGACAAAAATAAATTTTAAGACTATAGAAATGGACAACACAATAATTTATTGGCACAAATTGAACAGTATGTACAATTATGATAGAATATACATTGTCTTTAAATATGTATGAATAATGTGCCCAAAACTCATCTTAATAAGTTCCAGAGTAATATAAAATATTCATAAAAATAATAATCTCAAACAATTTAATAATACAGAGTATAGGCTCAAAGCCACTGCTGAACCATAAAATAATAACATAAATTACTAGGAGATCTCCAACATTTGGAAATTAAGCAATGTACTTTTCAAATGCATGGTTGGACGACAAAAATCACAATGGAAATTGGAAAATCTTATGAACTAAATAACAGTACAGCCTATGAAAACTTTTGGAATATAGCTATAGGAAAGTTCCCTAGAGACAATTTATAGCTTTAAAATCTTATATTAAAAAAAGAAAAAAAGGGTGATAATCAGTATCTAACTTTCCATCTCAAGAAACTAGAAAAGTAACAGCACATTAAACACAAAAATGTAGATTGAACAAAATAATAAAGATAAAAGTAGAAATAAATGAAATAGAAAGCAAACATGGAGCAGTGAAATTCAACAAATTGTGGAGTTGTTTGTTTGTCTGAATTATAAAATCAATACCCGCCCCTTAGGCCTGATCAATTTAAGAAAGAAAGAACATCAACTTACCAATATCAGAAACAGAGATGGAGACATCACTTTAGGACCTACTGATATTTAAAAGAATTAATAATGGATATTTTTAATGACTTTAAACAAATGTGTTTGACAATTTAGATAAAAGGGATGAATACCTTGAAAAAGAAAATTTGCCAAAGTTGTCAGGGTAATAAATAGAATATTGAATAATTAAATATTTTAAAAATTGAACCCATTGTTTAAAATTTTAAACAAAGAAGCATCCTGCCAAGTTGATTTTACAAGTGAATTCTTCCAAGTATTTATGAAGAAATAACACAAATTCTACACACAGTCTTCTTGAAGACTAAAACAACAAAAACAAAACAACCAGAGGTTACACTTCCTATGCATTTTATGAAGTCTACGTAACCTTGATACTGAAATCTGAATATAATCTTACAAAAATCGAAATCATACAAAATCTCTTTAGTGACACAGATGAAAAAATCCTGCACCAAACAGTGCAAGTTATTGAAATGGGATCATTTTATTCCATGAACTTAATATTAATGGTGTTTTAGCAATCAAAAATGAATCAATATATTGATGGAAACTTGTGTTGCTTCCATATCCTGGCTTTTGAAAATAATGCTGCAGAAGACATAGGGGTGCATATATCTTTTTGCATTAGTGTTTTTGTTTTCTTTAGGTAAATCCCTAGTAGTGGAATTATTGAATCATGTGGTATTTCTATGTTTAATTTTTTGAGGACCCTCCATACTGTTTTCTACAGTGGCTGCACCAATTTGCATTTCTACCAAAGTGCATGTGCTTTTTTGTCCACATCCCTTCCAACACTTGTCATTCCAAGCCTTTTTTATTTGAGCCATTCTGACAAGTATAAGGTGAAATCTCATTATGGTTTTGATTTGAATTTTGAATTTCTTTTTTTAGCCAGGGGAAAGGCAGTGGGAGAAGGGGAGAGAAAAATCTTTTTTTTTTTTTAAATAAAGATTTGATTTATTTATTTGACAGAGAGAGAGTGCACACCTGCACAAGCAGGGGAAACAGGAGAGGGAGAAAGCAGGCTTCCCAACAGGAGGCCCAATGCAGGACTCAGTCTCTGGACCTCGGGATCATGAGCCAAAGGCACGCACTTAGCGTACTAAGTTGCCCAGGTGCCTCATAAAGTTTCTCTTTTTACCACCAATGAAAATGTAAATTAGAATAAGTTTTCTGGAGACCAATTTGTCAACAGGTATCAAAAGTTTCAGTAATCAGTATGCTCTCTCACAAAGCATGCTAGGAAATGAATAAGACATACATAACAATTTAGCCCCAGGGTTTTTCTTCAGAATATAAAATATTGAAATATAGAACAAAACAATGCAAAGTACCATGTTAAGTGAAGTAAGTCAAGTAGAGAGAGACAATTATTATATGGTTTCACTCATATGTGGAACATAAGCAATAGAACGGAGGAACACAGGGGAAGGGAGGGAAATCCAAAGGGGGAGAAATCAGAGAAGGAGATGAACCATGAGAGACTATAGACTCTTAAGAAACAATGTGAAGGTTTCAGAAGGGAGGAAGGTGGGAAGAGGGGGTAACAGGGTGATGGGTATTGAGGAGAGCACGTGCTGTGATGAGCACTGGGTGTTATACTTAATAAATCAGTGAACACTATATCAAAAATTATGTACTATACTGTGGCTAACTGAACATAATTTTTAAGGAAAGGATACATCTAGGATCTTTCCATAGTTTGGCTATTGTGGACATTGCTGCTATAACATTCAGGTGCACGTGCCCCTTTGGATCACTACGTTTGTATCTTTAGGGTAAATACCCAGTAGTGCAATTGCTGGGTCATAAGGTAGCTCTATTTTCAACTTTTTGATGAACCTCCATGTTGTTTTCCAGAGTGGTTGCACCAGCTTGCATTCCCACCTGGAGTGTAGGAGGGTTCCCTTTTCTCTGCATCCTCACCAGCATCTGTCATTTCCTGACTTGTTAATTTTAGCCATTCTGACTGGTGTCAAGTGGTATCTCATTGTGATTTTGATTTGTATCTCCCTGATGCCCAGTGATGTGGAGCACTTTTTCATGTGTCTATTGGCCATCTGGATGTCTTCTTTGCAGAAATGTCTGTTCATGTCATCTGCCCATTTCTTGATTGGATTATTTATTCTTTGGGTGTTGAGTTTGATAAGTTCTTTATAGATTTTTGGATACTAGCCTTTTATTTGATATGTCATTTGCAAATATCTTCTCCCATTCTTTCAGTTATCATTTGGTTTTGTTAACTGTTTCCTTTGCTGTGCAAAAGCTTTTGATCTTGATGAAGTCCCAATAGTTCATTTTTGCCCTTGCTTCCCTTGCCTTTGGCGATGTTCCTAGGAAGAAGTTGCTGCGGCTGAAGTTGAAGTGGTTATTACCTTTGTTCTCCTCAAGAATTTTGATGGATTCCTTTCTCACATTGAGGTCCTTCATCCATTTTGAATCTATTTTCATGTGTGGTATAAGAAAATGGTCCAGTTTCATTTTTATGCATGTGGCTGTCCAATTTTCCCAATACCATTTGTTGAAGAGACTGTTTTTTTTCCATTGGACATTCTTTCCTACTTTGTCAAAGATTTACTTGACCATAGAGTTGAATGTCTATTTCTGGGCTGTCTATTCTGTTCCACTGATTTGTGTCTGTTTTTGTGCCAGTACCATACTGTCTTGATGATGATAGCTTTGTAGTAGAGCTTGAAGTCTGGAATTGTGATGCCACCAACTTTGGCTTTCTTTTTCAATATTCCTCTGGCTATCCGAGGTCTTTTCTGGTTCCATATAAATTTTAGGATCATTTGTTCCATTTCTTTGAAAAAAATGGATGGGATTTTGATAGGGATTTCATTGAATGTGTAGATTGCTTTAGGTAGCATAGACATTTTCACAATATTTGTTCTTCCAATCCATGAGCATGGAACATTTTTCCATTTCTTTGTGTCTTCCTCAATTTCTCTCATGAGTACTTTATAGTTTTCTAAGTATAGATTCTTTGCCTCTTTGGCTAGGTTTATTCCTGGGTATCTTATGGTTTTGGGTGTAATTCTAAATGGGATTGACTCCTTAATTTCTCTTTCTTCTGTCTTGTTGTTGGTGTAAAGAAATGCAACTGATTTCTGTGCATTAATTTTATATCCTGACACTTTACTGAATTCCTGTACAAGTTCTAGCAGATTTGGAGTGGAGACTTTGGGTTTTCCACATATAGTATCCTAGATGTCCATCAACAGATGAATGGGTAAAGAAGATGTGGTATATATATATATATACAATGGAATACTGTGCAGCCATCAAAAGAAATGAAATCTTGCCATTTGCAACGACATGGATGGAACTAGAGGATATTATGCTTAGCAAAATAAGTCAATCAGAGAAAGACAATTATCATATGATCTCTCTGATATGAGGAAGTTGAGAGGCAACGTGTGGAGTTTGGGGGTAGGAAAAGAATAATAAATGAAACAAGATGGAATTGGGAGAGAGACAAACCATAAGAGACTCTTAATCTTATAAAACAAACTGAGGGTTGCCGGAGGTGGGGGGGGAGAGGGTGGTGGAGTTATGGACATTGGGGAAGGTATGTGCTATGGTGAGTGCTATGAAGTATGTAAACCTGGTGATTCACAGACCTGTACCCCTGGGGCTAATAATACATTATATGTTAATAAAATTTTTTTAAAAAAAGAATACTAAATCATTTTAAAATGTTGGAAAAATTAACACAAAAGAAAAAATTTAAAAGTATAATGTGATTTAAATTTTAGTATTTGTATTTTCCTGGTCTGTATAAAAATATACATATATTTACACAAAAAGATTACCTGCCATAAAGCATTTTTTAAATTATTTTATCATGAACTTCTCATGGTCATTTCATCCTCAACAGAATTTTGATGATTGAAAAGCATTCTATTATATGGATATACTGTCATTTATATTATTTACTTCCTTTGTTTGGTCACTTAGGAGAGAGAGAATCTTAAGCAGTCCCCACACCCAGTGTGGACCCTGACATGGGGTTCAATCTCATGATCCTGAGATCATGACCTGAGGCAAAGTCAAGAGTTGCATGTTTAACAGACAGCCACCCTGGCACCCCTGAATTTTGAATTTCTCTAATGATTAGTGGGTAAAAAAATTTGGATGGAAGAGATCCTGCCATTTGTGACAACATAGAAGGACCTAGAGATTATTATGCTAAGTTAAATACATTAGAGAAAGAAAATAACACATTATTTCAGTTACATATGGAATATAAAGAAATTAATAAAGGAATCAGACCTATAAATACAAAGAAAAAACATGATTATCAGAGGGAAAAGGGCATTGGGGGATGGGTAAAATGGGTGAAGGGGATGGGATATACAGGCTTCCAGTTATGGAATGAATAAGTCATGACAAAAAATATTCAGCATAGGGAATATAGTCAATGGAATTATAATAGCTGTATGATGATAGATGGTGGCTACACTTGTGGTGAACATAGCATAATGCATAGTGTTGTGAAATCACTATGTTGTACATCTGAAACTAATGTAACATTGGGTGTCAACTACACTCCAATTAAATTTTTAAAAAATCAGTGTAATTGAAATTAATGGAAAAAAAAGAAAATACATGTATCAAATAAATAGATAAAGAAAAATTAAATACCATTAATGGAAGAAAGTTTTAGTAAGCAAGAAACGGATGGGAAATTCTCGTACAGTATCTACAAATATCATAGTTAATGGTGAATTGTTAAAAGCTTCACTCAAAGATTGGGGATAAGACAGGGTGGCTAGATGTCCCAGTCAGTGCAGAAAGACATTAAGAAATAAAGGAAAGTATATGGATATTATAGGAAGAAATAAAACCATCATTATTTATAAGCAATATGATTTTATATATATAGTAAATCCAAGAGAATATGTAGGCAAATTATTAAATGTATGAGTTAATCTATCAGGATCACTACATGCCAGGTCAATATACCAAAGATCTGTCGTATACCTGTATACCAACAACAAGAAAATATGAAATAAAAATTTTAAAGGTAACTTCTATAATAGCATAAAACAAACTATCCAGAAATAAATATAACAAAATATGGGTAGACTCTGTATCTTGCAAACTGCAGAACTTCATTGAAAGAAATTAAACACCTTAATAAATGAAAGTAAATAACATGTGCAGGAAGTGGAAGAAATAATAGTGTGTAAGATGACCATTCTCCCCAAACTGATCTGCAGATTAAATGCATTCCCAGTCAAAATCCCAGAAGAAGGTTTTTTTGGGTTTCCTTTGGTTTTGGGGTATCTTTTGTTTTGTTTTTTCCTGCTGGAAGTTTATTAGCTGATTCTAAAATCTGTATAGATATACAAAGACCCAGGAGAAATCAAGGTAATCTTGTAGAAGAATAAAATGGAAAAACTTCCTGTATCAGCTATCATGTCTTATTGTAAAGCTTTAGAAACTGAAGACAGAATGGCAAAATAATAGACAAATAGACCAAAGGAACAGATGAGAATCCAGAAACAGACCCACACTAAATTGGCTGATTTACATATGGCAAAGATTACTCCAGGGCAGTGGCAGATAAGGGATACTGGTTCCATTGAATATCCACATGGAAAAGGGATTTCCTTCTGTCTTGTGGCTGAATAATATCCCATTGTGTGTGTATTTGTGTTATGTATCCCATTGTGTGTGTGTATATAATAATATCTGGTGTGTGTGTGTGTGTGTTCATTCCACATCTTCTTTATCAATCCATCCATCTATAGATACTTAGATTGTTTCCATATCTTGACTTCTGTAAATAATGCTGTGATAAACAAGATATCTTTTCAAGACTGTTTTCACTTCCTTTGGCTACATACCCAGAAGTGGAATTGCTGAATCACATGATAGTTTTTGTTTTTGTTTTTAATATTTGAGGAACATCTGTACTGTTTTCCATAATGGCTCTACTCTTTACATTCCCACTAACAGTGCACAAGGTTTCAATTTCTCCACATCCTTGACAACCCTTATCTCTTGTCTTTTTGATGATGCCCATTCTAACAGGTGTGAGGTGATCCCTCATTGTTTTTAATGACATGTATACATACTTTCTAATGATCACAGCAACATTTTTCACTTTAGACAAAAGTTGGACACAACTCAGATATTCATCAATAGTAGAATGAGTAGGGGCACCTGGGTGGCTCAATTGTTAAGCTTCTGCCTTTGGCTCAGGTCATAATCTCAGGGTCCTGGGATTGAGCCCCGCATCAGGCTCCCTGCTCAGTGGGAAGCCTGCTTCTCTCTCTCCTGCCCCCTCGCCCCCACTTGTGTTCCATCTCTTGCTGTGTCTCTCTATCTCTGTCAAATAAATAAAATCTTTAAAAAAATAGTAGAATGAGTAAATCAGTTGTGGTATATTCATATAATTCATACAATTTAGTGTTACCCATGCTATTTAAATGATTCTTTACCCTCAGTTATCCTACAGAGAGGAAATGATAAATCATC
Organism: Taxidea taxus jeffersonii; assembly: GCA_003697995.1. Taxonomy (NCBI): domain Eukaryota; kingdom Metazoa; phylum Chordata; class Mammalia; order Carnivora; family Mustelidae; genus Taxidea; species Taxidea taxus. Next base: position 290,984 of record ML106815.1, read on the forward strand.
AAGGCAGAATTTGATACAATCGTGTTGGTATTACAGATGAGCAACACTCATACAGATACTGAATTAGAGGGATGATAGACTAGGTATGGAGACAATTTTAATATTAAAGACAAAATGTGGCTAGGAATTGAGATGAGCCTGAATGCTAGAATGGTGGTAGAGACCTGAGAGATATTCATGAAGTATAACTGGTGGTCAACTAAATACAGGGACCATGAAAGTAAGGAAATAATGAAGAATAATTCTACTTTGGAATATTTGGTAGATGGTGGTATTAAAAGCTTCCAATTTTAAACAAGAAAATGAAGAGGTTTGGGCTCTAAGATATTAAGAGAGTTTACCTTTAAATTACTTGTAAGATGCCCAAATTGAAATACAGAAATTGATGTTAGTTCAGAAGAGATGATGATGCTACAGGCAAAGATTGGAGAGGTCTCAGGATGCATAGGTTAGAAAAATCATTGAAATGACTTTTTTTTGTCTTTTATCATTAAGAGAAGTGGAAAATAATAAAATCCTTAAAAAAATAATTTGAGGGGCGCCTAGGTGGCTCAGTGGGTTAAAGCCTCTGCCTTCGGCTCAGGTCATGATCCCGGGGTCCTGGGATTAAGGCCCGCATCAGGCTCTCTGGCCCTCGGAGAGCCTGCTTCACCCCCTCTCTCTGCCTGCCTCTCTGCCTACTTGTGATATCTGTCTGTCAAATAAATAAATAAAATAATTTGAGGATTGGGTGATGTTTGAAGGACCGCTGCCCTGCAGGGCTAAGATAAATTCTCCCAGTTCAGTAATATTAGGAATGCTCTCAATAGCCTCACCAGCTAGGACACAGATTCCTGGTCTGTAACCTTGGCCCCAGTTTCAGCATCTCAACCCATCTTCCTCAAATGGAGGTGTTAATAGAATGTTTTGGTTAATCCCAGAGTTACTCTTTGTTCTTAACTTTCTAATCTTTCTCTTGTCTGTATTCTACAAGCTGTGATGACTTTCACCTTACCCCTGTGACCTATTTCACAGAACTCCAACCCAGGCATAGCCCTCAGAGCCCCTCCTTAGCTGAAAAGGGAATCTATAAGGTGTCAGTGAAGCAGACAGAAAACTAGCAAACAGAAAAGAACCACACTGATTGCATGAACACTGGTTTTCTAATTGCCCTAACACTTTTTTTTTTTTTTTTTTTTTTTTTTTTACCACCAATAGGTTTTTCCACATTGATGAAAATTACTTGTGGATATTCTAACTCATTTCTCTCCTGGTATCCTCCTGGGCATACATTTATTACCAACATAATTAGTATGTTTTCAGATACTCTACCTTGGGAGCAAGTTCACAGAGTTGAAATCCCTCTTCATAGAATACTGTGCCTTGCCCTTATGATAACTTTACCATGTTTATCAAAGTATCCCAGAAACTACAAAATTTTCCAATGGCTTTGCTTCTTTTATCCCCTTCTTTTATTTCCTTATTCTCTCTGTTCTTTCTGAAGTTTTATCTCCATATGCATGTAGACTTTCTCCTTGTCATAAAATGCTATTCCCATCCCCCTTTTAAAATATATTTGTCCTTTTCTCTCTTATAATATTGAGCTATATCCCAAAAACTTTGTGGTTGACATTTCAGAGGAATTTTTGTATTAAGTATATACTTCATATAGAGTCTAGAACAATCAGCTTTATGTTTGGTTTTTTCACTTATTATAGTGGCTTAACTTATAGCCCCCTCAGAGTTTCAAGTACATACGTGAGAAACTTCATTTTCTAATTGACATTTTGCTTCATAATAGACCACTCATAAGTAGAATCAATTTTAGAACTTACACAACAAATCTATTCTCACTACATTTAAGAGAGGTTTAAAAATATGTTTTTTGGGTGCCTGGGTGGCTCAGTCAGTTAATCATCTTCCTTCAGCTCAGGTCATGATCCCAAGGTTCTGGGATCAAGTCCCATATTGGGCTCCATGCACAGTGGCAAACCTGCTTCTCCCTCTCCCTCTGCTGCTCCCCCTGCTTGTTCTCTCTCTCTCTATCAAATAAATAAAATATTAATATATATATATATGCACATATTATATATATATATATATTCATTCTAAAAGTATTTATTGGGGGCAAATGTTTAAAAAGCTTAATTCCATAATATGTGAAAAATGTTTGACATCTGGTTAGTGGGAGGGGGATGAAAATAAGAAAAAAAAACTAGAGCTTATACAATTTCTGGATTCTTAAAAGTTTTAAGTATTCTAAACCTAGCATAATGCTATTTTCTCTGCTGTCTGAACTTCTATTACTTTCTCACTGTACTTTTTATTCCTTAAATCCTTTCATTACAACACCAGACCAGCTGAAGCAGTGAGGACTATAACTATGATCTGCTAAAACTCTGTAATACAGTCTTTCAGTCTCCTACAATCCGCCACCTCCTAAACAGACTGGACTTGCACTTCAGCTTTCAGAAAAAAAGTATGGACACTTACACTCACATTAGATTGACTGCAAGCAGATCCAGATATTGCAGAGATGGACTGTACTGGGCTCAATTTACGCACCACCTGGGTTCTGCATAAAACCACCTATGTTTGCATGAAACCCCTATGCCTCAGCCACTTGCCTCTCTAGTGATGGAATGGAAGGAGAGCGGCTCTAGCAAATACTCACACCTTCCACAGTTGTGACGCCCTGGATACCTCCACCTTCATCACCACATATTTAGGTGCTTCCACACTTTGCACCAACTGAAGTCAAAACACTCCATCAACCTATTGGCTGCACTGGATGCCCAGAGGCTCTGGCTTCACCAGCATCTACCAGGAAGGGCCAGCTAACACAACCCAGAAATTTGGGTTGTTAATACTATATAGAGCAGGCTATAGCCAACAAAAAGTAGTAATCAGAAAGAGCCAGCAAATAAATTGTTTGCCTTTCCTTACCCCTCACTAGACTATTTCAAGTTGCAACAGTTTCATATAGTCCCTCTGGAGATTTCCTGCAACAACGAAGAGTCACCTGTGATGTAGAGCTATGACCAGCTAGGATATAGTTCTTATTAGCCTCAGTTTTCCCTTCACTCCTGCTTCTCTGGGATTGCACTCCCAAGAAAGCTATAACACATGAGCTTTCGCCTCAAAGTCTGTTTTCTAAACAAGCATATTTAAGACATGGACAACATCAGCAAAGAAGACATTTTTAGACAGTTTTAGATCCCCTCCGCTAAGAGGCCAGTAAATATAAGGTTATGGAAAATTGAAAAAACTGTAAAAATATATATAGCAGGCAAACATTAATTTAAAAACCTGTTAAAAAACTGAGAAGATAAACTGTAATGAATAAAGTAGCACAATTAGGAATATAATGACTAAATACATAATGACAAAAACACATTCATCAGAAAAATTTCATAATTCTAAAGTTTTGTGCACCTAATAAAGCATTCTCAAAATATATACAACAAAAATGGATGAAACAAGGTGACAAATCCACGATCATAGTGAGAGATTTCCATTCACCTCTTTAAATTGCTGATACATTAAGTAGAAAGAAATTTTAAAAATAGAATTTGAATACACAAGTAATATATTAGTAATGGTAATTTTTTAAAAACTGGAAAAAAACAATGTTTTTTGAAAGTGACTGAATTAGAACATTATTGTATAGGTATTCAGTGAAATATTATGTAGTCATGAAAATGAACAGACTACAGCTACATGTAATATTGTGAATCTAAGAAACATAGCCTTGAGTGAGAAAACCAAGTTACAGACCACATGTAGACATTATAAAACTCCTATTATGTGAGCTTAAAATTATAAAGTTTAAATTCTAGAGTTATATTTGCAGTAGAAACTATTTGAAAAAGCAAAGTAACAATGAAGCCACCATTCAGGATATTGTTTACCTTGGGGATTGGCAAGGAAATGGGAGTTGGAGAAAAACATAGGCACTGCCTCAGTGATATGCATAATATTCTGTGTATTGTGCTGCCCAATATGTTCATGGCCATTTTATTTTTATTAATTTGATATGATTTTTATTATCAAATATTGTTATTGATATATATAAAATTTTATATATCAATTTTACATATCAAATACTATATAACAAAATACATTAAATTATAAAATTAATTTTAAAGATCATGTCTATTAAGTAGACCATAGTTATTGATAAAATTATTTAGGAAAAGAAGTTTTAATAATTTCCATTACCTAATTTTATTCACTCTAGGTCTTGAGTTTTGATCTATTCAAAAAATATCATATTTTACTATTCTGAGTCTCCTATATTCTCAAAATCAAGATGATAGTAATTTTTTTAATTTTTAATTTATTTATTTGACAGAAAGAGATCACAAGTAGGCAGAGAGGCAGACAGAGAGAGAGGGGGCAAGCATGTTCCCTGCTGAGCAGACAGCCCGATGCGGGGCTCCATCCCAGGACCCTGGGATCATGACCTGAGCTGAAGGCAGAGGCTTTAACCCACTGAGCCACCCAGGTGCCCCAATAGTAATTTTTAAAATAATAAACTTTGACTAATGGTTTACTTTTTAACTCACTTTTTTTTTTTTAATAGAAAGGATGTATAGTATGTCCAGGGAAATATGGCATGTTTTACCTAATTGTGTTAAGTGATGTCTATAACTTTGAAGCCACCAGTGAACATGTAAAATTTTCTCAGTGTAGAAGAATATAAGTCTTACTAGATGTCAATTTAATGTTCTTCTTTAATTGCAGGTGCTATATATACAGTGCTATATATCTTCCTCATACCTGCAAATCATTAGTGTAGTCCATTCACAGAGCTCTAAGTGGCAAGTTTAGAGAACATCCAAGATGATGTACTAGTCTATTCCTTTTATTCCTACATGCCATCAAGAGTCCATATATAGACTATATCTGAAATACACACAAGCATTAAGAGATAGCATAATGATCACTGGCTCTTTCCAGTCATTCCTTGAGTTTATTCATTTATTAGATGGGATCTTGGCAGGTTACTTAGAATCCCTTTGCCACATTTTCTACATTTTTAACAGTAGGGATAATGCTATTCCCCAATTTAAAGATTTATTGTGAAGATTAATGTATGTGATGGTTGTAGCACATTGTCCTTTTTTATTCATTGAAAGTACTCAATAATTGGAAGTTGTTGCTCTTATTATTAGATAATTAGTGTGGTGCTTATTTTATAATTATTATATAATTGGAGTAGGCTTACACCTGTGACCTGTTTCTTTCTCAAAGGAAACTGTGCTGTTGTTGTGTTATTTTATGCTTATCTAAGATTTCAGACTGTGTAGGCTCTGTAAGAACATGGTGTTTATGTACATGGAGATTGGAAATAAACATGAGTGTATCAATTTCAGCTGCAAGAAACAGAAGACCCAACTAAAAGTGGTTTAAACAATAAGGAAAATTTATTATGTCACATATCAAGAACTTTTAATAAAAGTAGGGTGGTACAGGGTTGGTTCAGAGACTGTCTTTTCTGTCTTCCTTAGAATGTCTGATATTCTCTCCAGCCTTACGAGATGGCTATAGCAGCTTCCAACAGCTTCTCGTAAGACTGTTCCAAGGTTGGATGAAAGACATCTCTTCCTTTTGTCTGAAGAGTGTTGAAAAAATCTTTCTAGAAGATGTTGCCTTGTGTCTCATTGGCCACAATTACATCACGTGCCCCTAGAAGAAGTGGGGGTGGAATGCTGTTAAGGTCCATGACACTGTCACATTGAGGATGGGAAGGAGGTATTAGAAGCAGCATTGAAAAGATTAATCAATCAGGAAATATTTACTGTATAACATCTAGTGCAGAGAACTATTCTATGAATATTTAGAAAGTATTCACAGAAAATACAAAAAAGACAGCACTAAGAAGAGAAATAAATGATAATTTTTTTAAAAAAAGAAAAGTACTAGCAAGGACATAGAATTAAAATAAGAAAAATATGTAAAGCTATAAAATAGTATTAGCACATTATTTATCTATAAACAAATGTATCTACCTACCTATCAATCCATTTACCTGCCTCCTCTTTATCCTTAATAACATTTCTCTCAAGGGAAATAATTCATTTTATTTTCAGTGTTAGCATATCACATGGTTTGAAGAAGTTCCTTTTTTGGGTTGTTACCTGGATACCAACATTTTAAAAATAAATGGGGGAACCCTAGAGAAGTTATGCAATTTGCAATTCAAGAGGGAAATTAGAATGACAAACTAAGCTCTTAGCATGTGTATATAATATTGTACTTAAATTCTTAGGCTTACTGACAAATGATAAGCATAAAAACATTTGCACAAACAAGAAGATATATTATACTTCAGTTCAAAGCCATCACAGAAGCTAAAAAATTCCTTCATGTACACTTTTGAATTTTGAAAATATTGATTTATACATGCCGTGTATCGAATCAAAATGGTCATCAAGAGAGTAAGTAGTGAATATTTAATGGCTTTGTGAACATTAGGCCCATTATTTTTAACTTGTTTCCATTATAGGTAAAAGGGAATATTGAAAAAAAATTTTGCGTGGTATTTTTTGCTGAAGACACCATGTTTTTAAAGGCTCTGAACTCATAAAAATTTTAAAGCTAATAGCAACCTTATAAATTATTTCATCTTGCCTCCTAATTTTACTAATGAGATCCAGGTAGAGGAGAGGTTAAATGACTTCAGCCTGCATTTGTACCTTCTTCACAAGCTTCTCATCTAATATATTAATGTCTTTCATTTCTTTCTCTTTTACTTTTAGAATACACAGTATCTTAAAACCTGAGTTTTGAGCAGATAAATAATATATTTTAGTTAAATGTTAAACAGTTGTGTCAGAAACATAATCTGGAGAGATGGTTTATTTATTTATTTATTTTTATTTTTTTTGAAAAATTGAAATTTATTTGCATAAAAAGTGCAGAGAACAGCAAGTCTTAAAGTGACATTGGGTGTTTTAGTCACAAGAATACATTCCATTGCTATGTAACATTTTTGATATTCATCTTAAAGTAAAATAGCAGATGAGAAGATATTAGGTCCCACATGGTTTATTTTTTAAGTCAGTTTTTAGATTCTGCATTTCAGTTGTGCTTCTGATTGCTCAAGTTTGGGTCCTACTATCTGGGACATCACTTTTCTGATAGCTGGGAAATCGAAACAGCAGCCCCATTTCTCACAAGCACATTATCCTCAATGTTATCCAAAAGAATATTTAATAAAATAGAAGAATGACAGAACAGAATCAAATCAAACAAATCAAAATGGTTCAAAGTCCCTTTCCCAAAGCTATATATAGTCCTTGCAGGGAGACTGGTCTGAATAAGGGCTTTTATCTCTGATCCTCAGCTATGCACTAAAATCTACTCCTTTCTCCAAACTAGAATGCCCTCAAGGGGACATGACCCAACACTATCTCCTGAACCTATCGCTGTTGAATCTATATTGCTTAAGTCATTATATGTTTGACACATTTTTTAGGCTATTTTCATCTGGTCTCATTGCTGTTCATGTCCATTTCCTCTGTTTGTAAAACCAACTAGCTATTTTTCCATTCAGAAATTTATTCCTTCCATAAGTATTAGATAAGTCTTTTGCATATTCTTGGCCTCCTAATAAGCCGTGGATATGCTGGTGAGCAAGAAAGAAACAATTTTCTTTTCCTTACAGAACATTTAATCCAGTAGAGAAGACACACAATCATATATCTAAACTTAATGTGCTCTGATCCAGAAACTCTGATCCAGAAATTATGGAGTATGATGAAAGTACCTAATATAACTTCCAAAGGAAGTTTAAACTCTTAAACTGGACACTGAACAGTGAATAAGAAGTTCACAGAGAAAATGGCCCAATTTCATTTTCACTGGTGTGTTTGGTAGTTCTTCTGTATTAGTTTTTCAACAAAATCATTCATAAAATACTTCTTTTGGAAACTTTGATGTAACTCTTCTTCTCTAGAATTTATTTGCCACATCAAGTTCCAATTCCTGGCACTGAGTCTTAATATTGGAATTTAATTTCTGCTGTGACTTGGTTTCTCAAAGAGTCACTGACCTCCTATCTTAGACTCACTCAGGGTAGTATATAAATATGGAGATATCCACCACTAGTCCTATGACTTAGGGAGTATGAGGAGGATACTCTCGTAATCTCTAGGAGGATATACCCATAATCTCTGGAAATATGAGGAGAAGAAGAGAGCTAATTGAAATCTACATGCCTAACAAGTTCCTCTCATATACACTAAAACCTGAGCCTTACTGTCTACCATCATTGAGTATATATTTAAGATGTAACTAAAATCTTCTCCAATTTTCTTCTAATTGTCTCAAAATGAAACATATGTGTCTTTCAAGAGAAAACCATCCCTAGCTCTCCCAAGTGCCAAAAACTCACCTTGATTATTTCCCATGATACTACCCAAGGCACTATGTTGGTATATAAACATTTCTTGGAACTAAAATGACACATGCCTAGGGCAATTACCAGTTGTTGCAGCCCTCTTCTGTGGTAGAAGTAGAAATTAGAAGGGTCAGTTTCCAAAATTCCTGCTTAGCCTATCTAAAGTTGTATATTTTTGTCTGGGGAGACAATATCACAGTTACTATAAGTAACTAACTCTGGCCAATTCAGAAAATTGGGGCAAAGTCTTTCAAAGTATCCTCGAGTTTTTGACCCAAGATCCATTGTTTACCAACTGAATCATTTGGGTGCCAAGTATATTATGTAAGAGTATAGTATTAGTTAGGATAAGAGTAACCTGCTGCAAAAAAAAAAAAAAAAAAAAAGACACCTAAGAATTATTCAGTGGCGTATGGAATTTTCAAGTTTATTTCTCTCTCATGTTAATAGTCTAAGATGAATGGTCCAAGTTGGAGGATGGCTCTACTCCACATGGTTTTTAAGTGACTAGAGTTCTCTTGATTGTGTACTCCTCCATTCTCTAGGATATGCTACCTGTCTCCATGATAAATCAGTTTGCTATAAGTTCTAGTTAGTGGGAAGGAGAATGGGAGCATAAAGAAAGTCCACAAAATAGTAGTCCACATCACTTCCATTCGTAGTCTACAGGAGGAAACCTTGGCCTGTGGCCATACATAACTGAGAATAGAACTCATAAGTATAATCTCTGACTGGGTGGCTACTTTCCCAGCTCAATGTATTACTCTGGAAAAGGAGACCAGATATTGGTATACAACTAAAATCTTTATAACAGTACTTTAGAAATGCAAACTGAACGTATTGCTTTTTGCCATAAAAGAAATAATTGACCCTCCCCAAAATGTATTTTTTCATGAGCATAGGACTTTATTAGTTTAATAAGAAATGAGGCATATCTTTTTTTAAAAAACACATCTGTGCTCTTTTTCTACTGTTACTTAACAAGCCACCCCAAAACTTAGTGCCTTAAAAAAACAGTATCAGCAAACTTTTTCTATAAAGGAGAAGATAGATAGGAAATACTTTGGGCTTTGTAGGCCATACAGTTTCTGTTGCAACTACTCAACTCTTTCATTATAGCATGAAAGAGGAGACAGTGCATAAGCAAATGAGTTTGGCCATGTTCCAGTAAAACTTGATTTTCAAAAACATGTAATGTTCTGAATTTGGCACTTGGGCTGTAGATTGGCAGACCCCTGGCTTAAAACAACAACTATTCTATTTTTGCTTATAATTCTATGGGATAATAAGTTGGTTGTCCAGTTAGCAGATAGGTCATCCAAGGTTGAAACATCTAGAATGGGCTTGTTCATGTGTCTGGTGTTTGGCAGCTTGGTTGGTCTAGGTGTCCTTAGCTAGTCGGGCTCATTTCTACCCCATGTGGTCTCATTCTCCAGAAAGCTAGTTCAAGCTGTTCATTGTGGTCTCAGGGCAGCAAAAACAGCAAACCCTAATGTACAAATGCTTTTCAGACCTCTGCTTTCATCATCTTTGGCACAGCCTACACTGAAAGAGTAGAGAAACTGTAGCTCACCTATGGTGAGAGGAAAAGCAAAGTCATGCCGCAAAGGTGTATGTATACAGAGATAGGAGGAATTATTTTGGTCATCTTTGTTAAAAAAATCTACCACGTCGTTGGAGTCAGAGAGGATATTAGAAATCAGTTCAATTTCAGTTGTTTTTTTTTTCCTACTACAAAATTACTTAAATGGATTTTAAAATACCTTAAAGACATGCTTTGTGAAGTATAGTGGAAAATACATATGTATAACTTATTTTAAAATTTTATAGGGGTGCCTGACTAGCATAGTCAGTGGAACATGCAACTCTTGATCTCAAGTCATGAGTTCAAGACCTATGTGGGGCATGGAGCCAGCTTAAAAATATGTAAATAAACAAATGAATAATAAAAATTAAAATAGTCTGAAGAATTATATTCCAAGGACAGAGAAGTGAAACAACAATCTTAAGAATAAATAATCCACATTAAAGACTATCTAGATGAGAGAACTATTAGCAAAGGCAACTAAGCAGGGTTATCTCTAGACTGGTTAATTAACTTTCTTAGATTCCTTATTTTCTGCAGTGCCCACCTTTAAAGTTTCAAGGCATACATACTTCCTGTCATCTTGATAGATACAGTGGCTTTTTTTTTTTTAAGATTTTATTTATTAGTTAGAGAGAGAGAGAGAGCGCGAGCACAGGCGAGCACAGGCAGACAGAGAGGCAGGCAGAGGCAGAGGGAGAAGCAGGCTCCCTGCTGAGCAAGGAGCCCGATGTGGGACTCGATCCCAGGACGCTGGGATCATGACCTGAGCCGAAGGCAGCCGCTTAACCAACTGAGCCACCCAGGCGTCCCTGTTTGAGCTTTCTAAACAGTGGGGTGTATAGCCAGAATCAGTCTTGGTATTAACTTATCAAGAAGGTTGAATAACTGAAGCCATGCATTTAATATAATTCAGAGAACAGTGGGTTAAAACCCCAAGAGATGCCCTTCAGCTTTTATATATGAGTTACTATAGGAAACAGAAGTTTTCTGGGACGCCTGGGTGGCTCAGTTGGTTAAGCGGCTGCCTTCGGCTCAGGTCATGATCCCAGCATCCTGGGATCGAGTCCCACATTGGGCTCCTTGCTCGGCAGGGAGCCTGTTTCTCCCTCTGCCTTTGTCTACCACTCTGTCTGCCTGAGCTCTCTCTCTAATAAATAAATTAAAAAAAAAAAAAAAGGAAACAGAAGTTTTCTAAACTAACCATACAGATGAAATTACTATGCAAGTATTAGTAATTGTTTATCTTCTTTACAAAAATCTTATGTAAGGGAAACCATTTCATCTGCAAAGTCAGTAAAATAATTTTTACAAATCCTTCTCTCCTAGAATTTTAATGAACTAATTGAAATGCTTTCTAGTATGTTGAAAAAGCAGAATTGTTCGATATTCTGTGTGATAAGCTAAATTAAATAACTAGAGTGCTACTGTTATTGATGCTTACTAGGTATCAAGCACCATATGAAATATATCATCCACTGAAAGGTCTGCAGAATTCTAAGAAGACCTGTCATATCTATTTTTTTTTCTCTTTTTGGATGAAAAAAACCCTAAAGCTCAAGAAGGTTAGGAAATTTGCCCAAAGTACAGTGCTGTACTGGTAAGGCAGCACCTGAGGAATAAGGACTATATCTATAGTGTTTGCCATTTGGGGGGATAGAAGTAATTTCAATTTGACTGATTTTAAACTACCAGTGTGTGGTGTCACTGAACATGATATTGGGAAGAGATGGAAAAGATGCACATAATCAGGAGCCTGTAGGAGGTCTTCCAGCATACCACTACCAAGAACAAAATCATAATAAGTTGGAGAGCCAGGATCTCTGCTCCTGGTTGCCTACAAAGTCCATCCTCTAAGCCATCAGACAATAATGCCTTTTCACTTGACAAATCACAAAAATCATAGATGTCAGTGACATCTTTAATGCCACAAATGTAGATTCATCTCCATTCCCTTGGAGAAATGAATGCAGGGACTATTCTCTCAGAATTTTTCAATAAGCATATGTGAGAGGCCAAGAAAAACTATGCTTTGTCCCTCACCATTTACATTGGTCTTCCATTTCCATTTCCATCCCAACCTTTCAGAATTTTTGCCAGTGTTGGATTTTATTCATATTCTACTACTGCTTTTTATCTTAAAATCTTTATTCTTGGCCCCCAACAAACTCCTTTGCTATTTCAGATAGCTTCTTCTTACTTTATTTTACTTTTATTTTCATAGTTCTTTTCTTCTTATCTTACGGCATAATTTTCACACTTCTGCTCTTTATTTCTTCAACATTCTGGCATTCCTTGTTTGAGGAAGTAAGTAGATGGATAGAAGTCAAATTACCAAAATAAAGTGGGGTCACGTTGTACAAATTATTTAAACTCTCTGTACCAGAGTATCTTTATCTGTAAATGAGGAGAATCATAATACTTACCTTGTTTTGCATGAGTGGTTAATCTATTAAAAAAATAATAACTGTAGGAGAAACAAATGTAGAGAGTCTGAGATGGGGATATGAATGATGCCTTGAGAATGGGTGAGACCCAATATTATTTTATGTGATGAAAAACATAATTTTCTCTTTGATGGAAACATCTTAAAAATTTGGAAACAATAGGGTGTGCCTAGGTGGCTCAGTTGGTCTAACTCTAGATTTCAGCTCAGGTCCTGATCTCAGGGTCATGAGATCAAGCCCTGCATCTGGCTCCATACTAGGTATGGAGCCAGCTTAAGAATCTCTCTCCCTGGGACACCTGGGTGGCTCAGTGGGTTAAGCCTCTCTGCCTTCGGCTCAGGTCATGATCTCAGGGTCCTGGGATTGAGCCCCACATCGGGCTCTCTGCTCAGTGGGGAGCCTGCTTCCTCCTCGGTCTCTGCCTGCTTCTCTGCCTACTTCTGATCTCTGTCTATCAAGTAAATTAAAAAAATAAAATTAAAAAAAAAAAAAAGAATCTCTCTCCCTCTGCTCTCCCCTCATGCTTGTGATCTCTCTCTCAAAAAAAACAAAAACAAAAACAGCTGGGAACAATAGAACTTTTGAAAGTAATAATTTTTTCAGAGTATGAAATGAAATTGTATTGGGGTATTTTATTCACATAACAGATTTTATAGTAAAAACTTTCATCATTTGTTAAAAATAATTAAGGTACTCTTGAATACCATTTACTATTACCTAAGATTGAAAAAAATGACAAATGAGAAAATTTATTTGCTCAAGTAATCTTATATGTATTGAGCTTTCAAAGAGTAAAAAAAGAAAAAAAGAAAAAAAACAATTTTGCAAATCAGTGTGAATTTATATCTGATTGAGAAGATGAAATTTATGAAAGCATACCTGTGATGATAGATCAATGCATGTTTGTACTATGAGTTTTAAAACTCATCAGAATTTTCATTATTTCTCCAAATGGTTGAATTGAAGTAAATATATACCCAGCAAAATTGTTCTCATATACTTCTGTAGAAAGATAAAAGTAAAAATTAAGCTGATATTTCTTTTCATAAATATGAGTCCCAATGTATATTTTCTTCCCACATTTGCTTTGAAAGAAATAACTTAAAATAAATAATTCTCACGGTCAAGAAGTAAAACAAAAATCTTACCTTCTGTTTGATGTTTTATTCTTGTGTCTCTCTGGCAAAACTCAGTTACATCTTGACTTTCTGTTGAAGTTATTATTTTTATTGAGTAGGATATCCTAGGATTTTGAAGAGTTGTATAGAATGGCAAATAAGGATTTTGGGGGGGGCTGATACATTTTCTTCAAGGGAATCCAACCAAATGAAAGTAAATAGATAGGAAACAGAGCTAACTTAGATGATTGAGGTTCAAATGAAATAAAATTGGCAATAGGAAAAACATTGAATTCAATCAGGAAATAAAGCCATGAGTTAATTTGACTTGAAGTAACAGTTAATTATAATTAAATTTCAAACATAATTTGTAAATCATGTATCAGACCATTAAGTGGAACATACAACAAATTTTAAAGTTTGTATCTTTTTTTAATTTAGCTTTCCTTCTTCAACTTCTACTCTAACATTGCTGTTATACATGGGAAGCCAAGTTTGATAATAACAATAGCAGATAGTTTAAGACTCTAATGATAACAGAGCTAGAAGGGAATTCTGAGGAGAAGAATCACTGACTTAAAGTTTAACCAGTATCTTTCCAATAAATGGAACATACTGATGGCATATACATTGCTTCAACAAAAAGAAAATAAATCTATTGAGCATAATATCTCTGTTCTTTCCAAAGCCAAAATGATTCTCTTTACTATTCCAGGGGCTTTACTTGTTTAATTTTATCACTTAGCAGACAGGATGTGCAATTTGGAATAACATAGTCATATTGGCATTTCTCCCCCTACAATGAAGGAACTTGAATTTTCCCTCTGTATAACATATTACAGTATAGACTTACATGTTGTTTCTCTTCAAATTTTGGTATTACCATAAGGTGTGAGTTTAACTTACTAAAACATAATTGAGAGCTTTAACTTTATTCAGGGAAAAATATGGGGGGGTCAGTTTATCCATAAAATTTTACTAAGTCTGATTTTACTCAATTCTGGGTTAGATTTTTACTGACCAGTAAAATAAAATAACATTGAAAAAGCTTATGATTTAAAAGTTATAATGTATTTTATCTGTAAAAAAAGTATCACTGGTGAATGTTAAATATAAACATAATCTAGTTTAAACAGATTGGAAAGCAGAAGTAGTGAGAAAGCTAAATAAATAATAAATAAAGAGGAGTCAGGATTAGTCACAAAGTGCAAATGAAAGCTCTAATAATGACAAGGTTGTGAACAAAACATTTAAAGAAAATGCAAGACATATATTAGATTTTTAAATTTCTATTCCCTCATAATTTTCCTGGGCTTCGTTGCATTATTCGATTATGAAATCTAGCTTAATGAATATAAAGCATCCTGAACTTACAAGGAATGCTACCAAAATTATCTTGCAAAATAAACATTGATTTTGTAGATCCTTAATATAACCACTATATTGTTAAAATGTTATGTTTAATGGATTTAATCCTTCAATGCAGACTACTAGAATTCTTCAAACATTTACTTATTTATAGAAACAAACCATTTCATTTTTATACCTTACTTTTTGTCTTGAACATTTTATTTTTATATTCTAATTTCTAGCGAACAGAAGAAGATGTTTAAATTGACCATTTTTATGGAATACATGGTTTGTCATGAGCAATATAAATAAATACATTAACTGCTTATCATACTTATATCTGACAGATGGGTCCCCAGGCACAGAGCCTAACCTTTTATTTTGACACCTGCCACATTTTGCCAGCCCTGACCCTTTTTCTTTGCCAGAGTGTTGTGCTGTTCACCATGGTTGCACTAATCTCCAGCTTTTAAAAGGCATAATATTGGAACCCTTCTGAGAATCACTGCTATCAATCAGCTGATACTACAACATGAAATATTTCACAGATCCATCTAACATCCCTTCTCTCCTGTGATTCAAATACATTTGCTCTTATTTTTGTGACCTACTGGCTCAGTAAGATTACACAGGGCTTGTTTTAATCTAAGACCCCATATTGTTAACCTCTGACATAAACCATTCAATTTAACAGTCATTTAAAATCTGAAATATACTGGAGAATAATAAAAGAAGTTATGCTTTCATTTTTATACTAAAAGATACTTCTTTACTACAAATAAAGTATGTTATAATATAACTAAAGACATAAAAATAATCTGAACATGTTCATTAAAAAAAGCATCAGGGCAATTAAACATGTTTTGAGAATCACTATGCACTCAATCTCAAACCTGCACCTTTGATTTCTGGGAGGATTCCAGAAACTACGAACACATAATATGTATCTGGATTCATACACACTAAAAGCACATGTCTGGTCCATTAGCTCAGCAGTCCTTGTTCTAGAAAGCTCTGCAAATTGAAGTCCATACAAAGAGCAGGTGAGCTATGGAAGTTTCCCCATGACTGAAGTAATTTGATAGAAGTTTGAAGGAATTCCCTCCATATAATTAACTATGGAAAATATTGTAATTAATATTTTTCAGGAGTATGTTGGAAACAAAAAAACTGAGAAGTAGTTATATAGGTAGGAAGGAGATGGATATTTGGTACCGGAATTCCACCAGATCAGCCCAGTTTTGCTTACAGTCTCATTACAGACTGAAAATCAGTTAGAGAGGTATACACTACCAACTTGTCTTTCAAATGTGGCATCTGTTGTTCCTGGCATAAGCTTATTAGGTATAATGGAAAAAGCTTTGGACTCTGTCTTCAATAAACTAAGTTTCGTGAATAATTCAGAGACCCATTTATGCCAGTTAGGATATATATGTACATTGCAAGAAGTATGGGATATGTATCGTAGGACATTGAAAGAAAATGCTACTTAAAGCCTGGGGCTGTGGGATATTGGAGTTGAAAGGTAATTCCAGAGTTATAGCAGCTTGCTGTGCCTCAGCATCAGCAGTTTTTGAATCTTTAGTGAGCTGCTATTAATATGACTCAGCTATAATTCCTGTCTTCCCCTTTCTTTAGTGCCCCAATCCACCTTGCAAAGCTTACTCAGAGTTTCTGCTAGCTCATATTTTTTTTTAAAGATTTTATTCATGTATTTGACAGAGAGAGATCACAAGTAGGCAGAGAGGCAGGCAGAGAGAGAGGAAGGGAAGCAGGCTCCCTGCCGAGCAGAGAGCCCTATGCGGGACTCGATCCCAGGACCCCGGATCACTACCCGAGCCGAAGGCAGAGGCTTCAACTCACTGAGCCACCCAGGTGCCCTGCTAGCTCATATTTTAAGCATGTACAAAACTTTGGACTGTCACAGAAAATCCTTTCTTTACTTATTAGACCTAAATACAGAGACAAAAAAACAAAACAAAAAAAAAA